>WEIV01019679.1:62145-108791 GCA_013390005.1 Calyptomena viridis | reverse complement strand
CTAGAAATTGTTGGAAAAGAATCTCCCATGCTCAGCAGCTTTCCCGGGTGAGGACGAGACCATAATGGAGCATGAACAAGTTACTGGTGTAGAAGGTGAATACCTAAGATATGATATAAGCAACAAGAAAGGATGGTACAAGCGCAAAAGGGATTCTAGTCAAAAATATTCATGGCTATGACTGAATCTAACAGTTTTAATAGAAAAATACACTATGAACTATAATGGANGAACCTTTGATAGATGTTTGAAAAATTTCATTTTCACCCAACAAAGGTCTGAAAATTATAATAATATTAAATTGCACAAGTTATTTCAGGTGTTTATTTATTTTCTCTACACTGGAATTGTCTGTTCTATCCTATTGTGGCACATTCTTTTATGTGACTATCAGGGAACAGGGCTCATTGCTTAACTTTACCTCTGTCAAATAGAGGAGTTTTAGACCTTCATGCAGGTACATATCTGCTGACAAATCCTATGCTTAATTCTCCTCTCCTAAGTACTGAATCTGTGATATAATGAAAATGACATAACTACAGCTAATTCAACAAAATTATTTCTAATGTATATCAGTGATAGACAATAATTCAGTGACTTAATTTTTCTGTTGTTTTCCTGACTTGATCTATCTTTAATTATGGAAATTCAAGTTAAATGAAAATAATCCTTCCTTACTATATGTCCTGGTTGTAAAAGAAATCTAGATACTCCTTGTCTAGGTGGAAGTGATCTTCAAAATAGTTATAGTAAACCAAGCAATGTAGCACATGTAGCAAATGAAATGCACAAACAAGGAAATAAAAACAATGAAAAAGAAATCTTTCTCTAACCAGTTGTCAGCAGCTGGGTATTGTATTTTGCAAGATGGAGAGAGAAAAGAATGAGAAATAGTCAGTTCATGCTAACTTCCAGGTTCACTCGAACAGATGTAACTTCTTAANTAGTATTATACTACCCTATGTCATTTATTCTTTAGATATAGGATCCCAGATAATCAAATGGAGGGAACAAAAAGTAAAGCAGAAACACGTGGTTTTCATCTCTCCTTGCAGCTTTCTTGTGAGTCCAATAAAAATAGATAAGAGTATTTAGCATCAATNAAACTGCCTTACTGAAATCAGTATGGATTTAACAAACGTTAGGCAAATTCCTACTCCTCCCTCCATTTTTTCATACACAGAAGTGATAATCTAAAGTGTGCTTTGTGCACCAATCATTCTTTTCACACACTGCAACCAGTGCAATGCTTATATAAACACGTGTGTTTTTAGCCTGATAAAGGCAATGAAGAGCAACATCCAATCATCTTCTGAAAGTCTTATACATTTTTATCTCATACACTGAATTCTTTGTGTATCAAAATCTAGAAGGCAAAAGATTTTTTCCAACGTGAAATCGGTGCTCTCTAGTCATTCCTCAAAAATGGCATCATTTTGCCATTCTTCCTGCAGATAACTTGGAGGTTACACCAGGGTGATAACAGAATGTCCATGTGGTTTTTATAAAACAAGTATACTGCGAGAGTGAATCTAGATAAGAGACCACTAATAAATGCTTACAGAGTCACTCAATCTCACTTGACCTCTCTAAAAATATTTACTAATGTTAAAAGCTATTTCCACTTTTGTTAAGGGACAGCTCAGGGTAATAAAAATAATTTGCTATTCATAGGAGCAGAGCAGGGGAAGTAGCTGCTTTGTTCAGTTATATGCAGAACTGAATGGGGGAGAAATGCCTTCTCATAAAAAAGGCAAGGGGTACTAAATCCCCTAATATTTTGGAGAACCCTGTTAGCTCTATTTTCCCCCATCTCTCCAGTCTTTCTTCACAGGTAGTATAGACTTTGGTATATAGGTATATATAGGTGTATATAAGTATATAGGTATAGACTTCTCACTTTCTCCTGGAACTTCTCTGCCTACGGCTGTTCCCACTGTAGCCAGAGCTGTCTGGCAGACAGAGCCCCATCTCCAGCATCTCTACCATTCTCTACCATTCAGTGCCACAGCAGATCCTTCAATTCAGCTCACTTTCTCAATGGAATGCAAGATATCATAGCTCAATATAGTTAATTTTCCAAATGTCTTTTCTAGAATATGATAACACTTGGTTTAGTTGAAAAGACTACCTTTTGTCCAATGTTTACAGCAATAAATTTAAAAATAAGTATTTAGAAAACAGCATTCTTATTTGCAGCTGGCTGGTGAATTCAGCAACTACTAGCATTTCTCATGAAAGAATCCAGAATTAAAAGGGAAATTGACATACTGACCTATTAGGGTCTCATTTCTGTGTATGCCAGAAGACCGAAGCAAGCTTTTAGCTAACGGCTTTGAAAAACACTGCTAAACAGAAATGCTTCTATTGTAATACTCCAGCTATGTTAATTACAGCAACTAACAAAGCTTTTGTGTTTTCTATGCAACCATTCAATTCATAGTTTGAGGAGAAGACATTTCAGTTCTGGAAAAGTTCGCTTGATACCATGATTTTTGAAAGTGTTCTGAAGTTATGAAGATTCCTTATTATTTCTGCACATTTCTAACATTTAAGAAATTCTGTGTCTTCATAGTTGTAAAGGGTTAACAGTATTTGAATTTGCTATCAAAAAATTATAAATCTCTCTAAATATAGTCTGAAGAGAGAATCTGTCATAATTAGTATATAATGTTTTCTTCTGGATATGGATATGAAGTTGAGCTAGCTTTCCTCTTTTTTTAGTATTTAATGTCCAGTTATGACTGAATCATAACTTTATATTTAGTACTCTAATTTAGTAAGTCAGATTTTTGAAACATTGAAAGATATAGAAACTTTTAAATTCAAGGGGACAAATAAAAAAAGGGTCAGTGAGAGGTGCAGAGTGCTTAGAGAAAAAGAGACAGAAGCCTTGTAGCTAGGTGTTTGGAAATGATTTAGGAGGCTAATTTAGACCCCTCTATTTTTTGCAGTTTATTTTAGGTGCCTCCCTTTCTAAAAAAAGTTTGTATCCACAACTATGATTAAAACTATGATAAAAAACAATCATGCAAGGTATTTCCCAAATCCTGTATTACAGCAAGAATATGATTCATTAAGTAATTTCTATTTTGAAATTATCTTTTTTATAATTTGTGTTCAGTGTTGATGAGTAATAATTACTGCTTTTTTTGAGCTTGTCATTGTTGCTTTAAGTGACTTTTTGTGATACATTTACATCAGCCATTTCACTTTTAAGGCAATGGACTTAATGTAAAGAACCATTGCAGGATCTTATGAAAACCTACCTAGTAAGAACATTGAACTAGACTGAGGTCCTGTGCATGTAGTAAAATAAATCATGAGCAAATAGATTCCAGCTCAATTTTACATAGCAATGATTGGGAGTTATTTTACATATGTGGTATTCAGAACTTAGGGACTTATAAATCCAAGCATCTTAAAAACTGCCAGAAAAAGAATTGAGAGACCTTTTATCTATGAAGAAAACTCTAATTTCTAACTCTGCATATTCCTAATATTCCAAGGGCCTCTTTCTTTATTAGCACTGACATTCATTTTGCAGTAGCTGTGGTAGCTTAGGTATAATGCACATTTGTCTTCAAAACCTCATTGCTGCCATTCTAGTGAAGCATTCTCTGATGGCCACTTGTTTGAATGTCAAGTAACTGATCAGTCATGACAAGTAGCTCTTTAATCAGAAGCAAATTATAACAATGACAACACTTAGCTCTTGTATGACACTTCTGCCTCTTTTACCTCTTCCTGTAGCTACTAGTATTTCCATAGTTTTCTTTGGCATACATAACAGATGTTTCATTATTTTCTGTTCTTTAGTCCCCAGCAGACTCTAGGAAAAGCTCCCATCTGCATTGCATAAGTACAAAACACTTTATCATCAGACAGGCAGGTATAATCACCAATCACCTGCATCTACGGGTTGAAAATTATAATTCTATATGAAATGTACGAGGTCAAAAGGATATTCTTCTGGAAGTTCTTACCACGAAGAAAAGGTTTGTATATCAACTTCTCAGAGCACCTCATAATGAATCACAAAAAAATTCTTTAATTAGATAAATTTGAAGTTGGTGCAATGCTGTATAGCACAGTTGCTACAAATCCTATTTATTCAATATAAGGGAGGTAATTCATATTAGAGAAAGTAAAAAAATATCCATCAGCCATAGACAACATACAAAAAATGTGAAAGAGATTTCTGAGCTGCTGGTATACAGAAATATAGCATATGTTTGTCAAATTCAGTCCTATAATGACATCCCTTAAAAAATTCTTTAGAAGATAGTTACATTTTTCCAACAACTATTCTAAGAAGTTAAAGGGAATTGCTACCATTTAAGTTTTTCAAAATATATTTCCTTTAAAATCATTACTGATCCATAAAATATATTCACTTAATGTAATCCTGTAAGTTCACTTGCCTGTACTTGATACTTAGGAGAAAAGATAGAAACCCCTTGTATCTAAAACGATCTTGGCATACCCTTCTGTTTACCAAATGTCAGTGATTTACAGGTTTCTTGAGTGAGAGGCAGCATCCAGACCACAGTTTCTAAAAAAAGTTTCCCACTCTCTATAAGTCCATCTAACCCTTCACCCACTTGTGTCAACTAGCTGGGCACAGAAAGAAGGCAGAGGACACTGAAAGGGAAGGCGAGGGCAATAAAGGAGTGCTTCACAGTGAGACAGAGCTGAGGCTGGCAGGAGCTGCTGGAGCACTTCACTGATGTGAGAATTGGGAGCTATGCAATATCTCATTAGCCTTAGTCCCTGCCAGCTTGACTTCACAGCTGGTGTATCTCCTACACATGTGCAGTGTGTGGCAGCCAGAGAGAAGCTATCAAAGGCTGCTGAATCAAAGGTTATGCTGCTATAAACACAAAACCAGCAGGATTTAGGGTTCCCTGTTGTGGTGCACACAGGCCAGATGGAAGTAAAATCCTAAAGGAATAAGATGCAGGTGCTTGTTAATCACCAAATCCTCACATTACATTTTATCACCAGATTCTGACCCATTACTTGTCATTTTCAGGACTGTGGCATCTTCTATGACAGTCTCATTTTCAGCCCCATAAACCTGAAAAAATTTAGACCTTTCCAGTGTCATAAGTAAGCCCAGTCAGTGAATAATAGCACTGTTGTATCTGAGTCAACTGATCTAATTATTTCTCATGGCTTAGAAGGGATTTCAGACATTCACAGCTGCTTATACAAAGCATCACCTTTTTAGTATGAGAAAACATGGTGCTAAAATTTCACATGATTATTTCAGCTCAGACTGAAATGTTGCTGGTTTAAGACCACTCACATAATTGAAATTTACTTAACTCTTATGTGTTCCTGTCCTCCTCTTCTTGGTCACTGCTTTCATAATTTATGTTGGTGCTCTCCTTCAGGCTCAAAACACATCCAACTATGTGTTCAGTACATCTATCGCATGTCTCTGATTACAACCAGATTTCCCATTGCTACCTGAGGTAAGGACTTGAGGTAATCCTGACTCATTAAATAATAGCAAATATTGATGCATAAAATCCTCTATGTTTATATTATACAATCATAGTAGTTAGAGATAAAAGATATACATAATTCATCTATCATCTATGTGACAGATTTAGACCTGTTTTATGAAAATTTAGGGTTTACCATTTGCTCACATGATCTACAGCTATTGCCAGAAATGGTGTCCACAGCTGCAGCAGCAAGTATAGCCCCTCCTGGCTCTGTGCCTGATCATGGCTTTGTGAGGGAAGAAAAACTGTGTCTATTTTCCCTTCCTCTGCTGTACAATCTAGGCACAAGATCCAACACTGTGATATGTAATAAACATCCATTGATTAGAACTGCTACTCCATGTCTTTCTTTAATGAAATTTTTGCTCCAAATACAGGGTTTTTGTCTGGGCATCCTGTGCTGGAGGAAGGCAAGGGGATTGCTTTGGTCATGTGTGCCACAGAGGTGCTGCCTGCCTCCACCTGGACGTGCACTCATGGGACTCAAGAGCCAGGTCTGATGGAGCCTGGAAATATTGTGAATTAACTTCCAGCCACAGATCTGGCACTTGGGCAGAGGCCAGTGCTGGCTCCTGCCTCAGTTTATGTAAGGCAGTGGCAGAAACTGGGATGTGGGACTAGTTTCTGTCGCATACCAAGCTAATGTGGTAGGTGTGCCATGACACGAGAAGCACTGACTTTCACTGTCAGGTATTTTCTTATTTGCTCCACAACCACCATGGTGCCATCCTGTTCTTCCTAGTTACATTCTTACTAGCATACAGGTTCACTAGCTCCCAAAGTTCCACACTGAGACCACTTGCCTTGTTCTCATTATGCCTAACTCCAGGCTTTTTTTTTTTCTTTTTTCTTTCCCTTACTTCACACCCTAGCTCTCCACTCAGTTTCACTGCTTTTTTTCCAGACCCAGCTCTTCAATGCCTTCTCTATAATGTAGTGCACTGAATTTAGTGTGATTCTTTAAATCTAGTGGAATTAGATCAATATGAAGAAACACAGACCCCATCTTGTTCTATCAGATGGAATTCTGATATAAGTATCTCAGAAAAGATTTCCAACTATATTCTGTAGCATCTGTAGTGTTCTGCAAATTCAGTTTGACTTTGGTTTAGGTTTTTTCCATCACTTCTCATTAATATAATTCTTTTATTGTTATGTATACAGATAAAATCCTTACAAAACTCTCCTTTCCTCTGGAGATTTGACTTTAAAAGTTGTAACTTTTAGAAATACATCAGCCTAGTTCTTTGCCACATAGTACATTATTTTCTGTTGACGCTTGTTCAACTTAGATTCTCTGTGCATCTTCCTTCTCTTCAATGCTGTTTTCATTGCTTCCCATAGTAATTTACATTTTAATTAATTAGTTTTATATTATATCTTAATTTAGATCACTCATTAAAAATCCATTACATTTGAGAATTAACATTAAATGAATAGAATGGAATAGAAACATCTGGGGAGAATATAAAGCACATATAAATTATCTTCTAGTTGCCTTACAGATGTCAAGAGAAAAAGTGGCAGATAAATTCTCAAAACAATGACTTTTAGAAACAGGATTACACTTCACTTTAAATTTATTATGTCTGAATTTGTTCTTGAGATATTTAGGATTTGTGAAAAAAATTCCAAAATGTTAAACAATAGAATTAGTGCTTTTTCCTATGTTCTAATAGTAACTGATGAGCTGGTTTTTAGGATACTAACAACACTTACTCTAAACCCATAGCAGAAAAGGGAAGTGAATGTTCCAGAGAAGCAGCTAGAGAGAGAATGAGATTCAGAAAAAGAGACCTTTTCTTTCCTAGGGAGAAGCACTGCTCCATATAAGTACTGGCAGTAGGAAATAAGAAGTTAAGTAGAATAAAAATGGTGGAGATTCATATATGTTTATTGTTTCCCTCACTCAAAAGGCTGTTCAAAGATGAAGAACTGATTCTGGGATATCCCACCAACTCAGCATCCAACCATTTACACTACAAAAATTAACCTATGCTGAAGTGAACATATTGTGAACAACTGTAGGTCACTGAAGGCACTTATAAATGTGAACACATTTATTTTAATTACAAAACAACCTATAGGTTGCATATCCCAGCAGGATCTATAGAGGTGGAAAAGATAAGATAAAAGATTAGGTCTTGACTGTGGGAAAGTTTTTTTAGTATATGACTTTATGTCAAAAAACTAAGGCAGAAAAACTGTGTGGCTTGTGGCTTTAACTGCTATATTTTGCTTTGGCTTACCCTGTGTCATTTCCAGAGGAGTTTTAGTAAGCACAGCTGTGCACCTTGGCTTGGACAAGCAGTGACAGTGAAAATACTTCTTTCCATTTTCTCTGGCAAATAAATGTCTCTGTATACTCTTTCTATTCATTTGATATACATCCTTCAGCTTATTCAGGCTTTCCAATGTGTTATACATATTTCACTGTACCAACTACTGCTCTACTGCTTTTAAAATTTCAACATAAAGAAAATATTAACCATCAGTTTCAACTTTCCTGTATTTTTTCCTTCCCTGTGACCAAGTCCTTACAGTATGTCTGATTATTAGGAACAAGGAATAAACATTTCCCCTCTATGAAGAAGAGGAAACAATGTTTGGAAAACAATCAAGTCTATTCTTCATGGAAAAAAAATGTAGCAATGGGGGAGAGGCTTGACCTTTTTCCAAACTAAAAAATAAAAAAATCCACTTTCATCTGAAGAACAAGAAATCAGCTTATGTATTCACCCTGTTAGACCTCTTTTCTAAAGATTCATTTATTTTATATGAAATATCAAGTATATAAATATATATACACACACATTACATATATATATACACCAAGTATAACCATGAAAAGAAACCAAAACACTACGAGTTTTGCACTAAGTATTTTGCTTTCTTCTTGTGAAATTCTTGTTTATATCTGCCTGCCTCTGTAAATTAAGTTTTCAGCTGAACATTAAAAAAGGCACAAGATACGTAATGAGGCCATTCTCCTACAATAAGCACACATGAACATGCACTGCCACCTGCTCACAGCTGTGGTTTACATGGGGGACTTAGCTTGGGAAATAACATCAGCAAAGGCAAAGCAACTGCTCTGACCACAGTCAATGTGAGGTCCTGTAAACATCAACAGATCTCTTGGAGTTTTTAATTTTGTTCTGTACTTTTTCCAACATTTATTAAATATCGGGGGGGAGGGGGGGGAAGACAGAAATGTGTATGGCAGTGGCAAGGGCAGTGGAACATGCATTGATGTCCTTAATCTGATACAATTCAAAGCCACACATCTACATATGTCTCCTGCTACCTATCTCATCATATTGCATTTTGTACTCCAGGTTTCCATTGTATTGCATAGTTCTTCTCTTTGTACTTCAATGTGGGGCAGTATGTAATTTTGTTGCCAGAGCACCTAAGGAGTTGCAATACGGTTCCCAGTTTGGCCCAAAGGGAGGAAGTAATAGATGCCAATTTTTAACTGATGAACAATACTTCCCTGTGTGTCAGCGCAGACATGTGGTTTGTGCATCTGGGAGCTAAACACAACGTTTAAATGTTCCCACTCACACCCCACATGGCAGAAATTTGATGGAAATTTTTCTCCTCACTGTGCAATATAACAGCTGCACTGGCTGTTGCAATATCGCCATTAAAATCCCTGAGGCTGCGCTCCCTCTCTGTCCCCACAAGTGCCATGAGAACACTGACATCTCAATACCTTACATTTCAGAAGAAAAGGCAAATTTACCAAGTCGTGTGCAGCAATGTTTCCACAGTTGACAGCTTTAGGATTAGTATTGCCCTTTAGGGCTGTATTTTCCAACTTGCTGACCAACAACAGAATTTCAGGGAAAGGAGAGGCTTTTTTCCTCTTTCTCAAAGCATATTTCTCAATCTTTTGGTTAAGGAGAAAGAAAAGTCTTTAAAAATGGAAGATACACAGTTGCTGGGGCATAGAAAACAGGGGGCTGCAGCAAAGAAGCCAATGCTTATTTGTCATATTTTTGAATTCATTATTTTTCCTCTGAACTCATTTCCACAGACAAAATCATAGTTTTTAGACACCTAAGCTACTGAAACGACAAATGTTCATTGCAGTTCCTCTGCATGCTTAAAGCTGACACAGCTCCATCTCTGAGCTCCCAGCCTTTGTAGTTGCTTGACATGAAAAGCGTGACCACTCTGACCTTACCACGTTCAAAGCTAAGACAATAAGAAAAGGCAGAAAGAAGTTCAGAACTGCTTATTCTAAGGGGAGAAAGAACGTTGCAAAGGAAAATGCAATAAGTGGTGCCTGTCTGGCACAAATTCCTACTTGGAGCTCACAGGAGCCTGAGGAAATACTGCTCTTTAAAAGGCTGCACACTTAAAAATTGCCATGAGCTGATAACCCATGAAACTCTTTACCATTAGACACTACAGAGCTTAAACCACACCAAGAAGAAGGTAAATGCATATGGGCAAATTGACCTGGTGAGCAGGAAGTGTATGAAGCAGTACCTGCAGCATGCAAAGATTACAGGGCTTTTTCCCCAGAAAATGTCACTGGTGCTCACCAAAGCACTCAGCTTCCCTCTGACACCAGGCTGAGAGCATATTGATTAATATGTGTAGGATAACCTTTCTGGCAAATTTCTTTAAAATTACTGGTTGCACTGTTGCTGCGTTTCAGATTTTATTCCCTCTAGATGCAGATAGTCTGTTATATGCATTCAGCAAATAATATGTTTACTGAATTTCATGTTGCATTAAAAAGCTATTATTCAAAGGAATGTTCTCAATGGTTCATTCAGCTCTGGTCAAGACTCTGTCATATGGGCTGTTGTTGACTGAATTTGCAAATCCTCCTCCACATGCAGCAAAATACCAAGGCTTCACAAGAACAAGTTGACTTTATAAATCTCAGTCACCTTTTCCCTTTGCTTGAAACAATGCTGCTATTTGCTTATTTGTAAAATTCCACTTGGGATATAATGATCTTTAGTCCAAACAAATCACTGTACTTAAAGAAATTTTAGCTTTTGCAGTTTGATTGCAAAATTAAGCAATTAATCTTGCAAACTTGAAACATTTTTTTACTTAGAAATCCTGTATCTGGGGGCTACTTTAAAAAACATAAGGACCAAATCTGTCAGTAGTTGTCTCAAAAGTGAGTACAGAGCAAAGACTGATAACCACAGCTTAGAGATTTAGCTGAACATTTATCATAAACTACGGGTATATTCTAGCAAGTTATAATTAGCATTCATTAATCACAAAAATGGATTAAATTTTATTTTCACATTCCATCCAGGTTTTAATGCACATTATAGACTGGATTCCACCTACTTTGTGGGCATTTTCTATTTTAACTCATTTTTTAAACTGGCTTGAAATACCAAGCTGACAGCTTGTTTTGACCGGCCTCTGCCTGATACCACCTGATCTATACAGTTACAATTAAAAAAATAAAACAGAAGTTGGCAGTTGTACACTCTTTCATATCTTTTTAGTCATGCTAAAGAAATTATTTATTACCCAAAAAGTTAGCTTCTGTTTCCACTGGCAATGGAAAAACATTTCTGAATTAGCCTGAAAGCAAATAATTACTACCATTCTGTTACATCCTGTGAAGAATTACTTGTATGTGCAACCCCTTCCAATCAGTAGAACACTGAATTCACTAATCCCACCTTCTTTTTTGCAACACTGGGCTGTGTTCTTCCTGTATGTCCTGCTAAGTGTCAAATCTATTTTCCTTTTTGTACAGTATAAAATTAGGACTATCTGTGGACCTGGGTAAGAAGCAATCCTCAGCGAAAACAATAGCACAGTGCTGGTGACACCATTTCTAGTCTGGCAATGAGCAGATCAGAACCTGTTGGCTTTGGCACCAACACATGATAGGATTTGCCATAGAGATACGCCATAAAGTTCTTGAAAAGAGTGTCAATGTTTGCATTTTGTGTGTTAGGGAAATGAAAGCTACTAGAAAGAGCTGCTGTGTTCATTACCTTTGTTATATTTGCTACAGAATTACGGAATATCCCGAGTTGGAATGGACCCATAAAGATCATCAAAGTCCAACTCCTGTCCTTGCACAGGACAGCTCCAAGAACCACACCATCTGCCTGAGAGCATTGTCCAAACCCTTCTTGAACTCTGACAGGTTTGGTGCTGTGACCACTTTCCTGGGGAGCCTGTTTCAGTGCCCAACCCTGTGGATGAATAACCTTTTCGTAGCATCCCACCTAAACCTCCCCTGACAGAGCTTCATGTTGTTCCCTCAGATCCTATTGCTGGTCACTAGAGAGAAGAGATCAGTGCCTGCCTATCCTGGTGACCAGTGACAGGGAACGACCTGAGGTTCTGTCAAGGAAGGTTTAGGTAGATATTAGAAAAAGGTTTTTACTCCAGGGGGTGGTTGAGCACTGGAACAGGCTCCCTGGGAAAGTGGTCACAGCTCCAAACCTAACAGAGTTCAAGAAGCATTTGGATGATACTCTCAGGCACACAGTGTGACTCAGGGATGGTCCTGTGCAGGGCTAAGGGTTGGGCTTGGGGATCCTTGTGGGTCCCTTCCAACTCAGCATATTCTGTGATTCTGTGAATGCAGTCAGCAAGCACACCCCAGATACAAGGCATGACTTCAGTCTTGACATGAGAGCTTGTACAAAACTCTTAGCTGTGTGTGGAAGAAAGGCTGTATCCTGCAGAAAATATGCAGCAGATCTGCAAAGCTGAATTGTACAGCAAAGTTGCAGGTCTGAATGACAAGCTGGCTATTGATGTTGTCCACAGTGACAGGGAAGCCGTCTGTGAGGATTTGAGGAAAAAGATTAAAATCTTCATTAAACTTGAACAGCTGGCAAGAAACATATAAGATGATATCAGGCAGAGGCCAGTCAAAACAAACTGTAGGTTTGGTATTTCTAGCCAATTTCAAAAATACAGACAATGGGGAACTGTTGGAAACAATGGTGAACTTTAAAATTCTTTTTATAGTTTGTCTTGATTTTTTCCCAAAAGAACACTATCTTGGTGTAAAAAATGGCATCTAAAAGGGAAAAAATAATACATTTCTGCATTTTCAAAGAACATAAAATAACAGTGAATTAATATATGCTTGGTGTAAACTCCCCTCCATTCCTCATAAGTGATCCTTAGCAGCTGTCCATTTCACTGTCATCTCCCAACAGAAATTTATGTATTTTCATGTTCTGCCTTCCACTGGAGAAAATCTGACCTCGTCTGAGCTATACTCTATATATGCTATATTGCATATATGCTGTGCCTGGCCTTTCACCTGCTTGTGACCATACGGACTTTCCTGGTGGTCACCAGGTCACTGTTTCAGTTGGCTGAACTTGGTTTCACTGGACCAACTCTGTCCCTCTTGGCTAGGAATGGGGGGACAACACTTGCCCCTGGGGCCAGCCACTGCAGTGGGTCTGTAAGGTAAATGGCTGGGGACAATCTTCCAGGGTTCCTCCTCCCCACTCTCAGAAAAGCAATCCTTCCTCCATGGCTAGTACTGGAAACCTGCCTTTCAATGTGAGGCTTTCATCTGAGTTGTGCTGAGATACATTTACTCTTGCCCTTATCTTTTCTGCCTCTTTCCATTTCTGAACTATATGACAAGCAGCCCAGCCTAGATAAACAATCCCATACAACATCCTCATCCCAAAAAAGACAATTGTTTCCCAGTTCCTGTGTGGCTAGATGGTTACACAGATGGCGTGAACATCCTCCTGCATGAAGATTTTGGCTCTGGCATTGCTTGTCTCACAACTAAACACTGCCTGCCCCATGATGTCTTCTTCATTTACACTAAGTTGTTCAGAGGGTTTATGAAGTCTTGCATTCACTGTCTCCTTCACTTCTCAGAAGAGTAAGAGGCTCAGGAGAAACTTTACTGATCACTTCTACCAAAGTGAGCAAAAGTTTTCAAGGAGATGCTTTATGGTATTAATTTTCCAGTGGCTGACTTGACTCACCATGCTCCATTAAGATAACTTTGTGTACTAAGCAAGCCTCAGAAATGGAAAATTGTGTCTTACGGTAAATTAGACTCCATCCCCCCCAAAAAACAAGATTAATTCCTATAGGATATTTGCTGGCACAATTCCAAGCAGCTGGCCTTGTACAAAGCAGCCTTTTTCTTCTTTAATAGATTCTAGTGACGTTTTGTCCTGTGTTCTCCTGAAAATAGAAGCAATTGAGCTTTTCCTGACCTGATCTGGAGGAAACATAAAAAAGCTCATTTAGTTATGAAATCTCTTTAATTTATGCTCTCAAAGTTCATCACAAAAACTTCGTTGAAAATTATTTGGGAAAGCAAAAAGCACCTCAAAAATGCTGTTAATTACCATCCATTTAGTGGCTGTCACCCATTCTGCGTCCTAGGGGAGTACTCTGGAAGTTTGTTATGTGCAACAATTGCACCACAGTATTCAAACAAGACACAGATTTCCTAATATACTCCAGTTTCATGCTGGAGGACTACTAAAAACAGCTATTTGCATGGCTTTCTAGGATGCAAGATTAGGTTTCCAGCATCATCACATTGCTTTTGCAAATGCTAGAACAGAAGCAAGGCTGTGCCCTAGACAGAGATCCTCATTTTGCATTAAGGTTTTCTTCTACATCAAGGATTATCTTTGAAACAATCACCCCGTCTTGAGTAATCAAAAAACATTTAAGACTTTATTTAATTTTCAATTAATGCTTTCATCCTGGTTTTTTTTTTCACTGAGGTCAGCTTAAAAATGTTTATAAAGCAAGCTCAGAAAGCTCAAACAGGGGGTTCTGCATGGCTGAATTATAGAAAAATAAACAAAACTATAATCCTAGTACTATAATTGCCTAGCTGTCCTTTTGGATTTTTTATTTTCTATGGGATTTTGTTGTTTGGGGTTCTTTTTTCCTTTTTTAAAGCCTGCCTTCAAGTATTGCTTTACTTTGGATCTTACCTCTTGCTTTTGAGCACTTGAATTTGGAATATGTCTATCAAACATCTGATTTTTAAGGACATCATTAATTTTATTCTCAAAATTACATGAATTTCAACCAGCTCTCTCTTTATTTGTTGAAAGTCTGATCAAACCTGGATTAAGGAACTGAGAAGAGGCCAGGGACACATTCAACCAGAATGCAGAAAGAAGTCTGTGTATTTGATGTATACCTCCCTTTATTGTACTAGGCATCTTCGTTTTTGAGCAAAGCAATTTAGAGAAAAAAGTGATAGTTTGGGAGAAATTATTTGATACGCTTGGAAAAAATAGGAAAGTTTTCAAGTGCAGAACCCTAATCAATTGTAATTCAATGATATCTCTGTTTCAATTTTAATGTAGTAATTATCACAGGCCAGTACTTCAGGCAAGAGTCACCGTCTTGCCATGTGAATCAAAGTGCATATGCAATTACACAAAGGTTTTGCTATGCAAATGATACTCAAATAGACACTAAACTACACTTACAAATCTGTGCTCTAGCTGTTTGCACAGAGACATGCAGGGCACCTCAAGTGCAAGAGACCTAACAACTTATACCTGAACTGAACACACATCACAGAACACATCACATCACACAATACCACAGAACCACAGAACCACAGAACCACAGAATTAACTGGGTTGGAAAAAACCTTTGAGATCATCAAGTCCAACCTATTACCTAATACCATCTCATAATTAGGTCTTTCTGCCAATGTTTTGTATAAATATGCAATTAGCTTTTTAACCACTTGCATCCTACTTCCAGGCAGAAAGAAAATGCCACAGAACAGTAATTGTGTAAAACCTGAAGCTAGACTTCAGATAAACTCTGCATGCAAACTGAATCTTAATTTGAATTCTTTGAAGTTAATGAGTATTTCCAAGATTCAAATAAAAAACATCTGAATGACTGTAATTTTTAGAGTGCTCTGGTTTTTTTGGTCCATCCTATTTCCTAAATGCTCTTTTATATGTAACTGAAATGTCCTGGATGTGTGAGAAATTTCACCCATTTGAAGTTCTGAACTGTATCAAAACTCCAGGAAACAGACTTACTTAAAAGGAATTAGATCCTTGTAGCTGTAGATTACCTGACAGACAAAATGCCTACAACTCTGATGCTAGGCCCTAACACCAATATTGCTGACTTCTGAAACATACTTTTGTCTGCTCTAAGAGCTACAAAAAAAATTATCACTCCAAGAAAGCAGCTGCCTGCAGAGATATAGAAGAAACCCACAGCAAAGTTGGAGATGAAAGGAAAATATGTGTTAATATGAGCCAGTGGTAGCACACAGGGCTTCATTAACAGCCTTCTGGTTCCTTGGGGACTTAGCTTCACAGCCCAACATCCCCTGCCTGAAACAACCAGCTGGCAAGTGTCACCCCTTCCAGAACTTGACTCCAAATCAGAATTGGCCTAATTAAAGATTAATGCTTTTTGCCAAAAATTAGTAACTGCTTCACATGCTTTAGAGAATTAATAGAAATATTTTGATATTTTTACAAGAAAATTAAAACTGTCTAATTGGCTTGCAGCTTCAGGAATATCACATATTCACCTGGACATCCTTTGATGATAGTTTTAAAGCTGGTTTGAAGCTGTGTTGTCATGCATAGGGCTACTGTCATCACTGAACTGATTGAACACATAACCCTCACAAAACTGAAAGAGAAGCCAACTATATCAGTGTGCCACATTTTTACTAGAATATATCTAAGATGGTAAGTAATGAATGTCCATTTTAAGAACTGTTTTATTGCATAATTTTGTAATTTATTAATTAATTTGACATGGCATCTAAGACTATGTCTTTAATGAAAGAGAAATCTAACAAACTATATGAATGAGCCCAGAAAAAGGTATTTTGAGGAGGCAGCATCAAATCAATGCACACTTCTGTATTTTGCTGTTTTTCCTCTGTGGTGTCAAGAACAAATGGGATTTTAATCTTGGGATTAAAAGAAGCTCTGCTCTCAGGATTCATTGTGGTGCTTGCACACACATTGTCAGCATAGGTTTTGTAACAAGCACCAAGATATTTTTTGAGATAGCCCCTCTGAAAAATGTTACGTGTTCAAAGTTTTCCAACATTCGTGTGTTGTAAGAACACTCACCCAGCCAAACCAGAGCTTTTTTTCAAGAAAACTGTCTAATTTCTAAATATCTTTCATTCATTGATCTTTTCCATTATTATATTTAGACTCAGTTTGCCACTTTATTTTAAATTTCTTTGGGCTTTGATTTTGATTGTTTCCTTGGAGCAAATTGTTTAATGACCATACTGCATTTTGGAAATCATAGATCTAACACACCATGATGGGAAGCACAGATTAGCCTGACTTTCAAGTGATCTTGTGTCATCATTATCAGAAGCCCAAGCCAATGGTTACCACATTCCCTAGGACTGCTGCCACTTGGTCGTCAGGGAATACTCTACCAGATTTTAATGAAGAATGACCTTTAGATAAAATGGCCATATCCAAACAGTTTAGACATCCTCTGTTAGCTGGAAATGCACTTTGAGCTGAAATTAATTTAAGATTTTTTTTTCTGATGTAATTCTGCTATACTTGATCCATGTTACTTTGCACCTTGAAACTGAAGTATTATCTAAAACGTAGCATGCACAGTTTACCAGCTTTTGAACTGATTATGAAACCTGAACAAGGAGAGAGTTTTCCTCAGACAAAAATTCATGATATCACATATTTATATTAAATCAAAGGTAAATGATTTGCCAGAAGACACTAATGTCCTTTGTCATGAACCAAATTTGTAATGTCTAATTTATCATATCCTTCTACACAGGAGGCTGTTAAATTGGTTTAAATGAAAAGCAACTCTGAATCATACTTACAAAATGTGTAGAATACCTGGATTGGTAGAACCATAGAATGGCTTTGGAAGGGACTTTAAAGATCATGTGGTTCCAACCCACCTGCCATAGGCAGGGACACCTTTCACAAGACTAAGCTGATCAAAGCCCCGTCCAGCCTGGCCTTGAATACTTCCAGGGGTGGGGCATCCACAATTCCTCCGAGCAACCTGCTCCAATATCTCACCACCTTTACAGTTAAGAATGNCTATGCTTCTGAAACATTAGTACTTATTTTAGAAAGTATAGAATATATTATATATATACACACATATATATAAAATATATTTTGAATATATTTTGGGATCGTTAAACACGCTGAAGAGCCTTATGCTGAAATTACTGTAAAGAGTTCTCTATTAAAAAACCACCAGTATAAATGAAAATCAGAACCCCATTAGGAACATATAAAGACTAATGTGGAAAACTCAAAGTTTCCATTTTTGCGAATTCATGCTCAGGGGTGTATTTAAACATTGTTACTGTTTAGGGAGGAGCNATTAATTTAAGATTTTTTTTTCTGATGTAATTCTGCTATACTTGATCCATGTTACTTTGCACCTTGAAACTGAAGTATTATCTAAAACGTAGCATGCACAGTTTACCAGCTTTTGAACTGATTATGAAACCTGAACAAGGAGAGAGTTTTCCTCAGACAAAAATTCATGATATCACATATTTATATTAAATCAAAGGTAAATGATTTGCCAGAAGACACTAATGTCCTTTGTCATGAACCAAATTTGTAATGTCTAATTTATCATATCCTTCTACACAGGAGGCTGTTAAATTGGTTTAAATGAAAAGCAACTCTGAACCATACTTACAAAATGTGTAGAATACCTGGATTGGTAGAACCATAGAATGGCTTTGGAAGGGACTTTAAAGATCATGTGGTTCCAACCCACCTGCCATAGGCAGGGACACCTTTCACAAGACTAAGCTGATCAAAGCCCCGTCCAGCCTGGCCTTGAATACTTCCAGGGGTGGGGCATCCACAATTCCTCCGAGCAACCTGCTCCAATATCTCACCACCTTTACAGTTAAGAATGTCTTCCTAATAACTAATCTAAACCTACTCTCTTTCAGTTTAAAGCCATTTCCCCTTATTTTATCACTACATGCTTTTGTAAGAAATCCCTCACCGGCGAAAATGTCACGTGTGGATAAGAACCTAAGGTGTTCATTTGCATATGTTCTTGCAAGACTGTTGGAGAGGATTCACAGAATGTCTCTGAGGGGTAGATTTTGTATGTGGAGTTAATGGAAAGATGTATCACAGCATGTCCAATCTAGCAATTCACTGTTACCTCCTATGCTTCTGAAACATTAGTACTTATTTTAGAAAGTATAGAATATATTATATATATACACACATATATATAAAATATATTTTGAATATATTTTGGGATCGTTAAACACGCTGAAGAGCCTTATGCTGAAATTACTGTAAAGAGTTCTCTATTAAAAAACCACCAGTATAAATGAAAATCAGAACCCCATTAGGAACATATAAAGACTAATGTGGAAAACTCAAAGTTTCCATTTTTTGCTCAGGGGTGTATTTAAACATTGTTACTGTTTAGGGAGGAGCTGCGTAAACTGAGAGAGTACCTAGATACAACCTAACATTACCTAATTTTCCATTAGCTATCTTCTTTCCAAATTATATTGCTATCTTCTTCTTTGCCTGTGATTCATGAGACATAACACAAACCACAGCACTCTGACTGGGCAATCTCCTAATTTAGCCAGAAGAATATGGTGAAAGCTGTATGTCTATATGCAGGCTGGAGGAAATCAGTCAGTCATTCTCATTGTGAATTAACAGTTGAGAACTTGCCCAAAGTAGTCCTTTTCTGGAGGATCCTAATGGTTAGACCACACTCGGGAACTCAAAAGTACCTCGATTGAAATTCTCCACAGTCAAATAGTATTCAAACGTAGGTAACCCACCTCTCTACTGGGGAAGGAACTGTTACAACAGTTTTTTGAAATTAATATTTCTGAATTTCTTTTGTGGAACCTGTTCAAACTGGCAAATTCATGTCAGAGTACATCTCTGACATGCAGAGGAATCAAGTTCTGGTCTCTATTATGCTCACCATCCCTAGGAAAAAGTCACACAAGTTCCACTGGGCTTAATATTGAGCACAACTCAGTATAAAGACCAAAGGCTTAGTTTTACAGAAATTTCTGAAAATAGAGAAAGATTTCTCAATGAAAAATATAGAAGTTGCATAATGCATACTTCATTTCAGTCCATCAGGCTTGAATGGGTCTTGGTGACATCTGTACGCCAAGTGAGAAATCGGAAACAATTGCAGAGGTTTCCTGGAACTGGAGGTTCATGTTTGAGACTTAAACAATGCAGCCTTTGCTTCCACTAATGCCAGTGAGGACTTTATTAGGGACTTGAAACACATGCAAGAGTGGGAAGAAATCCCACAAAAATGACCATACACTTTGTTGCATCACGATCATATTGTGGCTCCAAGGTGAGTTTGTAAGAGTGGCCTCCAGGGATGGAGAATGGAGGAGAACAGATTACAGACAGCTACATGAGAAATTACAGCTTCCCTTTATTTGGATTCTACAGTGAAAGTCATACAAAGTGCAGGACTTTTCCAGGCTTTAGTCATCATATAGTGATAGGGGGGTGGCAGTTTATAAAAAATTTTGGTCAATGAAATTCTCTTAATTTTCTTAAACATTCATCCAGTCTTTAAAAAGTAGAATAGCCATGATATTGAACTCCACAAGTTGTTTTTGCAAAACTGAATGAGTATCAGACCACATTTTCAGATCAACACTTCTGAAGTACACTTTTGTCTGATGATTTGCAGTCCCTCCTTACAAGGCACATTTACACAGTTTTTGGCAGGACCAATCCCCCACCAAAGAGAAACAATTACTTATTTTTCTTTGCTAATTATAATATTACCTATACTTAAAATGAGGGAAAGCAAACAGGCTGAAAATTTGACCCTAAACTACATGTGGGAGGCTGAGTGCCAAGAAGTACTGACACACGTGTAAATTCTGTTTTCTTAGCAGGAAAGACAGCAATCGTGAAAGCCTGAGGATTTCTACGCCGGGTGGTAAAACTAACAGCAGAAAATCAAAGAAATCTTAGCACTAAGGCAACAGTGTAACAAAAAATAGGAGTCAGCTCTTCATGGCCATGCAGATTATCACTCAGATAAAACTGATAGAGGGTAAGAATTCTTTCCCAGTATGGTGTTGACACTGCATAAGCTTTAATCTGTTGTTCTTTGGCTTTCAGATCTCTTGCTTCGCAACACAAACACTAACAAATTGACAAAAGCTGTGTTTGCACATTATAGCTACTTGCAAACTAGCATTTCAAGTTCAAGTTTGGACATACAAGCACGCAAAGCAAAATGAAGTGGAAAGCTGTGAGTTTAATGGGGATTTAATCTCTTTTGTTCTTTGACCTTTTGCGGCTCTCAGAATACATCAACGCTTCTGTCGCATGAGTTGCCTTATTGGCTTAGTCCATGCTGATACAGCCAAGCAAGCATTCAAGTGCAACTAGAAGTGTAGATTTTGATGGTATATTACACTGTTTCTAGCAGCAAGTATGACAGTACTATCTACACTACCCAGTGGTGTATAAATTCTGTGAATCAGCCCAGGCCCCATCTGCAATCCTAAGCACAGTGACTCCTGCAGCTGGACACAAAGAGTCTCATACCTCAGTTAGAAAGTAACTTCAGAAGCACTTGCTCAGACAGCTGGCAGTACAAGGAGTCTGAGGGGAGCACCTTCCCTGTGAAAGGTCAGAAAAAGGCAGAACAGCACAGAAACAATACTATAGCATAATACAACTTTTTCAAGTCTGATTAAGAAAATAGCATATTGTATTTTTAATATATGCAATAAGGTTTTTTATTTCCCCTTCTCTTTTAAGCTACAAAGCCTTCTCAACTAAAAACCTTTTAATGGAAGCCTCCTAGTTAAAAGTGCAGCAGGAACCGAATAACTATAAAAGGAACACACAGGAGAAAAGGAATCCACAGCAGGAGAAACGACGGCCACAACAGTGATCAGTCAAGATAGAGTCAATAGTAATTTGTGGCTTATCTGTGTGATAACAGGTCTCATATTCTTTCACACCAAACTCTTACAGAAATTTAAAAAAAAAATACTCAAAGAAAACAACAAACCAACCAACCAACCAAAAAAACCCCAAACAGCTAGGCTTCTGAGATTTCTTACAATAATTCAATGTCTCATTTGTGTCTCAGCTGGATACACTCCAATAATGATACACATGAAACAAACTGGGAGATTCTTTCCAAGCATTTATCTATCCAAGATGCAACTGCAGTTCTGGATAGTAGCAGGGATATCTGCTATAACAGGAATATTAAATGGAACAAAAAGATCTAGTAAGAAAAAAATATGTTACTTTCATATTTGAAATCTGAGAAATGATTGGTATTGATGCTACACATTCTTAGAGATCACCAAGATAAAAACATGAGTATTGATCAAAGATGACAAGATGCAAAAGAGACTTGCATCTTGTAGGGATGAGGTGCAAAATAAGAACTGCAATTGTAAGGGTTCAGACTTTTTCATTTAAGTGGTTCAGCTCCAGAGGGAGAAAATGCTAAGCCTATTACATGGAAATAATCAACAAGATTTTGGAGTATACAGGGTATTCAAACCTACAGAGCTGTCTAAGTTCAAAAACCTTCATGTTATAGGTCATGATGCTGTCCTATGTGAGCTGTGATGGAAGAATTGTCCATGTGATCATGAAAACAGGTAGCAGAATGAGTGAATGGGAGTTTGGGGAGAGATCTGCTACAATCATGTGTGCCTGAGCATATCTCAGATAAAGAGCCTCATATATTTTACTCCTATAATGAGTTTAAGTTAGGTTTTTATAGCCTTCCCCCTGTCCATGCCTTGCTCCTTCTTCAGCACAGGCATTGCTTCAGCCTCGGGCACCGGTAGGAGGAGGCTTCTGCAGGGCTTGCTGAGGGGTGAGTGTGCCCTGCACTCCCCGGGGGATGGCTGAGGGAAACGGAGGACAAAGAAGGTGCTGGCGGCTCTCCATGGTTACATATAATATAAGTTTATTCACTCCAGAGGCAACGGGCCTTGTGGAGGGTCCAAGCTTCTGTGGGAATAACCAGGGAAGAGCCCTTCCCATTTCCGGCCTATGGTTCTTATAGGGGCTCCAGTCAATGGGAAGGGAGGAGAAGGGAGTGGGACAAACCATCTGGGGTGAGGGGTGGGGATATAACAGAACATACCAAGTAACAGAACAATAATATACAGTGAGAAATACATGCTAAGTACACATCGCCACAGGTTTTGTCATATTTAACAGGATGAATCCTTTCATATTCCTTCAGGATGATGTTTTTATAAGGTAAGTCTAGCTTTTGTTTGGGTATCACCTGTTTACCGCAACTATGGCCCAGCTGTATTCAGAGTATGCTTCGGTCACTTCTCACTTTCACTTTGTGACTGCATTTTTCTATTTCAGGACATCTGAGGCAAGAAAAAGCCCAGATGACGATAAAAGACCCTGTCTTACCTATGTGACACATCCACATATATCTGAAAATTAAGATGTGTGACCTGCAGTTGTTTAAGAATTCCCAGAGCATAACAGCACACTGGACTGCCAGCTTTTACCATCTGTCAGACATAATTCTCACACTTCAAAAGGCTGGCTTTTACACAGTTAATGAATTCCATCCAAATCTCAAAGTGTTTCACATAGCCAGCTGAAGAATACCTCTGATAAGGCGTGCTTGTACAGCTTAACAGACCTCTATGGAATGCCAAGGCAGCTTTTCCATTGAAGGAAACAGAGATAATGTTCCTGAACAGTGAATGCTGAAATCAAATGATTAAATAAGAAGTAAATGTACTGCAGAAGACTAAAAAGGAAATAACTACTGAAAAAGAACTAATTTTTTGAGAAAGCCACTTTTTTCAGTCAAATTATGCATTGGTATATCCAGTGCCAAATACAGATAGAAGCCCCATCACAGTGGGGAAAAAATGTTTCTGCATTTTTTGTGCATTTCATCTTTTCCAAAAGAACAAAATCCATGGAACTGCTTTTGGAAAACTATAGTCATTAGAAGGTTGCCATCTGCTTTCTTTCTTTTCTTTCATCAAAAACAAAACAGATTCATAACACAAGTATCCCCATACTTGCAAATAAATATAATTTTATATATTCTTATAAATAAGGAAAATCCTGAAGAGCTTACAACACTGCAGCTGGCTAAGTAGCCTACAAATACAAGAATACCTGGAATTCCCTTCTGAGTGCCACCAGTGGGCGACCCAACCCAACAGTACATCTCACACTGTGACACTGTGAGGTGAGCATGTGAGCTTGAGGCATTATCAGTGGTTCCTTTCCCATATATTCCCCAGCATCCACAACTGTCATTAGGAATGTTAAGGGATAAAAGCTTGCCTAATTCTTACAAAGTCCATGTATAAACTTGCTGTCCTTGAACTTGTCTAATCCCCTTTGAATGTCCTGACACAAAGAAATACAGGTGAAACAGGCTGATAATCTTCAAAGAACACTTGTAGATCCTGCTTGGAGCCCACAGATATTGTTTAGAGAACTTACACTCTGAGTTCTATGTCCATGCTATATTTCAGGCAACTTTCCTTCTTATTTGTATGTCACTCTCCTTTGGACCTTAAGGTTCAGTTCTCAACCTTTAAGAATATGGATTAACTTAACTGGCTTAAATTGTTTTATCTGGAAATGGAATAATTCAATGAAATTGAAATAAATTCAGACAAATGTGTCTGATAGAACTTAGCAGGAAGCATGCAATAATGTATAAAAATAAATAATATTTTTAATAAAACAAAGTAAATTACTTTGTGAGGGAAGGAGAATGTTTAAAAATGTTTCAGTATCTTTGTGTTTCCCATCACTGGCTCTGGGATCATGGCAAAAAACATTAACTTCAGGGGCCAAAAGTTCTTGGCTACTTTAACTCTGTGTTAATCTCTATTCTACATGGAGTTCAGTGGAACTGAGTTGTTTTCTATTCCTGTGTTTGTTCATGGAGTGTTAGAAAGTTTACTAGTCATTGACCAATACTTCTGTTCTGGCATCATAATGGGCACGGCCTTTTCTGTTCAGTGTTTGTCTAAGTAGGTACTGTCAGAATGACTAAAGAAGGTAGTAAATACCAATGCTGCAGTAACCAGAAGCTTCACAGTTACAGCAAATCAGCTTCATAAGAAATAGTTGCAAGTCTCATGAATAAATGCCTAGAAAATATTTCTACAGAAAAAGCTCTAAAATCTGTTTTGGATTGTTTCTGTGAAGAAGCAGTTTCAAGGCCATAATTCTTTCTGAACAGTAACTAATGATCCACATATTACAGTAATACGTATTATAGTTTTGTTATTGCAACTTAGAGAGCTGAACTGAAAATCTGATATTCTTTTATTTTTCATATTCCTAGACACTATATGACAATAACAGCAGAGATTCAAATGATTCATTACTCATGAAAACTTTTTACTGTTACTAATTAAAGGACAAACTAATTGACTTTTAAAATTCACAAATTCCAAAATAAAATGGAAATTCAATATCTACTATAAAACCTTAAAAAACCTCTCAGTCGATATGACTGGCAGTTTATCTTAGATACAAAGATATTGCTGGTTTTCTCTACAAGTAAAAATCTTATAATACTGTATAAATGTGTCAGCAAGGGAAGAGTTAATCCTTTGAGAACAAAAGTTTCATCTATAATAATGTTTTGTTTCAACTTGGACTTGTATATATCCAGAATTGGATTTATGCTCACAAATACAATTCTACATGTAAACAGTAAATTATATAAACAACTCATGCTTTATTAGCCAAATTTACCATTTAATAGGAACAAACCAAAGTAAATATACATATACATGTATGTTTGTGTCACATACACACACACACATACACACACATGCACTCATGAAGGTGTTCCCAGAATTGCTACTGGAACCTTGTCCCTTAATGTACTTTAAAAATGTATTTGCTCATTTGAAACCATGGAGTTTTTAATTTTAATATAGTGTGTTATATAATACACACACACTGGGAAAAAAAAAAAAAAAAAAGAGAAGAAGGAAATGGCTCTCACAGTGCTTCACAGAAGTTTTCATGTCCTCAGCTTCTGAAACATTTAAGAGTATTAACTTGCTGGCAGGCTCCCGAGGAATTTTAAGGCATCTGTGCCTGTGCTACTTATTTTAAGCTCTGTCTTCCAATGTTATGAAATCAGCAGACTCTTTTGACTTTCTTAGTAATTCCATTTCATGTGGTTCTGGCTTTCAGGCAGATTCAAGAATGACATAATCGCCTTTTCCACCCACAGGTTTTGCACTGTTGCTGTTGGTTACACCCTTCCAAGTAATGTGCAACACCAATCTTTGTTGGATCCCATATGCCCAGAAATGGAAGACAGCCCAGCAAAGACGACTAAAGCACAGTTTCTTGGCTTTCTATTGATCACTATAGGTTGAGGAAGAATTCTTCAGGATTTTTCCTGTCAGTTAAAATTACTTAGGCTACAGTGCAGTTCCTGTCAGTCCAACATCACGGCGCTTTCAAAGGAAGTGAACCGATTTCACATTAAACTTTACCCCTGTTACTAAAGGGAGAGCAGCTATCTTGAATGTAGTAGCAGAGAATAAACAACCTCATCAAAGTGCTTCTTCTGTATTTTCTCTGTAGCATGTATGCAAATGCATTCAAAAAATACAGAATTCTTCATATTTGTAAAAAAAAAACAAAACTAGAACTTGGCTAGTATGTACTCATAAGTGCTATTGCAACCCTATTTTGCATTATTAACAATATTGGATTCAAGTACTAAGCTCCACAGCAACAGGATAAACATTCTGGAGAAAAGGCACTTTCTGGAGTTTGTTATCAGCATTAGAGAATTAGAAGCAATTTTCAGTCGAGTCCCACTGTCCAGTCTCACAAAGCCTCTCCCAACTTACCTGAAGACTTTGAGAGTGTTTGTATACATAAGAAATAGGGCATGTTAACAGAGCACAATGCTAATGCACCCTTGTAAGACGAGAGCAGCATGCAGAATGCCTTGTCCTAGACTCGAATTCAGACTTTCAGAGAAAGATGTATTCCTTTTCTTTTGGAAAGTCTCCAGAAGTACTGCCTTTTACAGTTATGCTTTTCATGCTCAGTCAAATTTTTAAGTACTGCACAGCATCATGGCTACTCAGACCTCTTAAACACAGGACTACTGAGAGGCATTGTTCCAGGTCAGCTTCAGGGCAATTTCTTCCTAGTAGGCAATTACATCGCTGCTTTAAGAGCTGGTACTGAACTGCCAGGCAAATAAAAAATCATGTATCACGCACTAGTCCAGAAGAAATGGATAAGAATGCATCAAGTTATCACCATAAAAATAAATGACCCAACCTGAAAAAGGTAAAAAAAATCCTTACTTTCAATTTCCTTCTCTTCTTGGGCAATAAGCGAATTCTGGAAAAAAAAAATTACAACTGGACAAAGTGAGGCAGTGACTCAGCACCCGGATGTGCAGTCTAAAGATAGAAGAGAGAGTTCTCATGAGACTTTTTTCATAATCGGGTACACTCATATCTCCACTTGGCCCTCTTCTAAGTTCAGTGCAGCCGAGAGTCATGCCTTTCTCTTACTCCTAGCAGTGTGTGACAATCCATTTAAACTGATACATAGCAGAAAGAAAACTGTGAGATAGGTTAGAAAATGAGACAAATTGATCATGATGGTCATCAAAGAGTGAAATTCACTGCAAGAGGAATTCCATGTGAAATGGATCCTGAGGCTTATTTCTTTCTCTAGACTGTTCACAGTGTAAGCCAAAGTAATATTTTTGTTTCTATGATAAAAATTATTTGGCTAATAAGTTACAACATTTTTAAGAAAGGGATGAGATGAAAATACTATAAAATTCTACCTTGGTACTATTAAAAAGTCCAAGACTCTCTAAAACATGTCCTCTCAAGGCAATAGTTATGTTCTAGGAAGTTTTAGCAAATTTATCTGTCCTTTGCTGACAAAATAAAATAAAGGATTATTTAGCTGGCTAAGCTCTTAAAATTCCATTAGGTATTTTAAACTCTGCCTATAAGGAGATCTGTTTCTTCTAGTAATGCAATTATTGTTAATGGGTTTTCTGATACTAAGGAAGAGTGGAATTGTAGTTATTTAAAACATTAAATTCACCCATTCAAATTAACAATGATGTAAAACATTTTAGTTTCTCATTAATGACATTACACAAGCACTTTCAAAAATATTTTCAAATCTTAGACACCCTATATTTTTTTAATATATGTAAAGACAAGAGTAGCTATGAAAGTATCCAACCTCTACCATTATCCCATGGCAAGTAGATGATAGATATTTCTCTAGAAAGATAATAGAAGTTTTTCTAAGCATATAGGTAGAATCAATTGATATTTTATTTCTGGAGCAGTTAATGGGTAAGAATCTAACTTAAGTGCTTACCCAACCTTCTCTAACAATCTTACCTGTGGGAACACTTTGGGCAAGTCATCAACTAGAACCATCACCCCGCAGTGGTCAATCTTAATGGAAGACCAGAATTTCTGGTCTTCCAGTAATGGAAGGCCTGAATTGCTGGCTAGAGCTGAGCACACAGAATAAACACTTCCTGAGTGCTGAGTTTAACAACACTCATGTTGTTAGTAGGTCTGCCTTTTGGTAATATTCTAAAAAAATATTGCCAATAATTTTGAAAAAAAGAAAACATGTACATTTACTTAGCAGCACACAAAGCTAAAGCTATTTTTTAAAAATAGTGATAGTAAAGGACAATTATGTGAAAAATACCCAGTTAATCAATAGACAGAAAATATTGGATCATCCACCCACACATCAGAACTTGTGTTGAAAAGAGTACATTGTAATGAGTGACTCATGATGAATGGTACTTCATACTGCATAGGTAAAAACCGTATTTTTCAAAATAATTATTATTGTTAAAGCCATGTTCTTAAAAACGTGGCTTTTAAAAATTCCTTAATGTTTTTAAAATTCCTTCATGCCCAGTGAAAATACTCCTGTCTTTAAAAAAGCTGAATTTAGCTCTCAGATTTCAAAATACCAAAACCAAATAAAACAAAATAAGCCTTTAGAAATGTTGGTATTTTAGTATTCCTAATAAAAAGACAAATATCTGTATATATGTTTCAGTAAGTAGATGCAATGACAGTTTTCATCAATGTATTAAGCTTACATATCTCTGTTCTCATTTAAACTCGCAAGAAAAACTTATACTGGCTGGAATGAGAAAAGTAAGAGTAATCCAGACTAATGTACTGAAAATCCTGTTGGTAATTTTCAAATAGTTTAACAGAAGATGTGTTCATGGTACCTACATATTACTGCATATTATTTATTGTACCATTTGGTTATTTTTCATTTCACTGGTGACATAGAAGAGATGCACTGTGTTAGGCTGCAGCTGACATATAAATGTTGTTTTTAAACCATGAAAGATTTCATATTTAAAAATAAACTTGAAAAGTTTGGGGAAAAATTAAATAATCCTATTAATTCAATCAATTTTACTGTCAATTTATGCTCCATACAAAATTCTTTAAAGACTATGTCTCAGATGGAAACAAGACTGTTTCAGTCATTCATGGGCAATACTTTGGCTCCATGTGCATTTATATAAGTAAGAAGAATTTTGGACCTCCTTTCTATTACATCAATAAGCTTTTCAATTCCTTTTCTGCCTCCTTGGCTCTCCCAGTATATTTTGTCAAGGAACAAAGACTGGAGCAACTTCTCACGTAAACGCTGGCTCCTCAGCACTGAAACTGCAGATTCAGGGAATCTGGAAAAGCAGAAAGAAATTAATCAGCTTTGCCATTACTCTGAATGGTAATATTTACGTTGTGGTTTAGCAATCAATTCTATGACTATAGGCTGAGACTCAGCAAATCATGTCCATGCAAGCCTAATTGTATGCATGTTAATTGTACCTTTTACAGCACTGGGATTACTCATACATTTTTAGACACATCCTGTCAATGTTTTGGGCCAATTATATCTATTCCAGTAACTGAGAGTCTCAAACTGGGAAGAAATTATCCATCTTTTTACAAAATTAACAACTTAAAACTTACTCATTGATTCCTTGTAGTATTTTGAAGTCAAGATTGTCCTCATTTCTGTCAAAGAAACCCTTATTGTCTATAAAGGCCAAGTGCCTTTGGTCATGCCTTCTCTGAACTATATGTGTCAGGTAAACAGCGTCCTGATCATTACATTTCAGCTTCAGTCCTTGCTGCATGCAGGAATCCTCCTTGAGAGGTTTGAATCCACAGCAGTTTCTGTCTAGTCGATTATAGATCTAAAACAAAGTACAGCAGAGTGCCAACTGAAAACAATACCAAAGGACTTGGGGTAAAGTGTCACCGTTAAGACATCGCTCACCAACACAGCTGACAGGAAAGCAAGTTCAGGACAAGTATAATTAAAATCAGGAGTGAAATGGCATTGAAGACCTGGTCTCCATATTTCATGTACTGCTAGAACCAATTTCTCAGACTGCGTATTTTTACCCGTTTTATAGCCATGATTTGTTATGTCAGTAGAAATTCTCTGAAAATAATGGAACAATACCACTGTGTAACTGGAATAACAGGATGGTGAATACAATTCCTTTTTTTTTGGTCTTTTCAGAAGACTGTAGGGTTTTTTACATTTTCTCTGTTGAGAACAATAGAAATAGCACAGTCTGACATACACAGAGGGTCTTCATTTTGTGGGATCTATTAGACTAACAGTATATAAAATAACTGAAAAGACTAGTGAGGGGCACAGCAAACCATCAAAAGTTATAAAATGCAAGAACAGTGAATTTATAATCACAGACCATCCTCCCTGAGTTGCACTGTGGTATATACTTCAATGATGTGATGGTTTAGGCTACTTTTTCCCCCTCGATTATTCATCATACAGCTCTTAGCTGGAAGGAATACATACATCTGGTCTAACTTTAGTGGTGTAAATGTTAAGCATCTCTTTTGACTTAGTCATTTCTGTTCCCTTTTATAAACAATGACAAGAACGAGGCACATCCAGAGCAATAGATGCCATTTTAGGATAATCATCTAATACAGGAAAGATAAATCACTCCTTGAAAGTGCTTCTTCCACTGTTAATTAGATGAGAGTAAATGCTCAATGTTGCCATGGCCCTGAGCACACAAATAAGCCTGAATTGCCCTGACAAGTCTCCCCTGGGACCTTCACATATCTCACCTTCACATATCTCACATATAGCTGGGCATAGGAGCCCTGTTTAAGCTCAGGCCTGGAATCTCAGCCCTCCTCCTGAGCCCTTTGGGGAGAGGTGTGCCTATCCGTGCTTATTCTGCTCTCTGATGGCCCTGGGTTGCTGCTTGGCATTCCTGCTTGTTGATCTTGGAATTGCCTTGCAGCCTTGTTGATGCTCACTGGGCTACAAATGGGACTCGTGGCTTTCACCATCTGTCCTTCTGGGTTGCCTCTCCTGCTGCTGGCCCTGCCTGTCCTACCTGTCCTAGAGCTGCCCTTGGCTCCAGCTCATCTCCCCAGGGAACAGAGCTGCTCCTTCTAACAGCTGCTTAGAGAGTGGAAGTCTGTCCCATCTAAGGAGTAGTGAGTAGCTTACCAAAGGTAAATACATTTTTCAGTCCTTGTTTCTTGTTTACTGCCAAGTCTTCAAACTCCTTTAAGCATGAAAGCATTAATGTCCACATGAGCCGGTGTTGGTTTCAAATGTCAATATCCTGAGGAAAGGAATAACCTTCTCTTCCTCTTTCTCATTTCATGAGCAACATTCAGCATCTGCAGGAGGTAGAGCCCCTCTTGCTTCCAGTGGTTAGTTCATGGGATCTCTTATTCAACTCAAAGCTAAAAAAGTGGAGCAGAGTCCTTCTAGACAGACTTGTTTGATGTATAGACCTAATTCATCTGCACTACACTTTACATGCATTAAATAGATAAGGAGATTTTGTTCTTACTGACAGTCTCTTCATAATATCTTCCTTCATTTCAGTGTTAAGACATTATGATAAGACACTCTGGAATTGAAGGTGCAACCTTAATAATTTTGCATGGGGTTTTTCTGTCATACATTTATGCACAAAAATGTATGGGTCCAAACACCCAAAATTAAAAAAGTAATTTTGCATTTATGTCCTTATTTTGCTTGAGTTCTTGCAGAAAGCAAGTAAAGGTCAATCATAAGCAAAGTAAAGGTCAATTTTTCATCCTCCTCCTATGTTTTATAGCATTTGAAACCAGAGGTTAGGAACATCTGTTATAGGCACCAAACCTACTCTTCTGAGGGAAGTATGTTTAGCAGAGAATACTTTTCATCATTATTCTTTATTTCTGAATGATTTATGAAGCACTTTTTAATGCAGAACAACTTCTTGGCTTTTTTTTTTTGTTATTTTAGAATCTTCTTCTACTGATGAAAAACACTTTAAAATTAAGTTTAAGGGCACCCAGATAAAATTTTAGTCTTTAAGAACTGTAAGACTCACTTTCACTCACTATCTGGTATGCATGTTTTAGTGTAGACATAAATCACTCTGATACCAGATACCAGTACAAGAGTAATTTTGTTTCTTGTCATGTAAAGTTCAATCCTGTTGTATCTTATTTTAACTGACTGCTCCTTCTGGATAATAGGAGTTCAATTATGAATATTAAAAACATGTCTACAAAGACCTTAAAATTAGAAATCAACACAGAACTCATGAGAATTTTTAGACTGTTAAATGAAAAGACAATAGCACAAAAACATTAACTCTGGCAAAATCTGTACTATTTCTATAGGGGTGTTACTATGTCTAGCAAACATTAATCCACGTATTGCTTTATACTCATTTCTAAGCATTAGTTGCTCATAATGGGACTAAAGATGGGGTCAAAGTGGCAATATATTATTAGAGAAGAATTGAATGCTCTGCTAAATGCAACAAATATGCAAAAATGTAACTAAAAAGAAATTGGAGGCATTAATTTATTCTAGAACCGGACTGAGAAGAACAGGGATAGGCTATGCATAAACCAAGTCATGATTTTTATATTTTGAGATATGTAACTCTATTAAAAACTGAATTATATGAACAATCAAATACAATGCATAAAAGCAGTGCTTGATGCAGGTTTAAACAAACCTGTAAGTGCTGTAGGAGGCACAATCACCTGGACCTCTCTGTCATGGAAGGACAACTTAAAGTAGTGCCATATCTCAGGAAGCCATAAAATTGTCTTCCAGATAGGTGGTTCAGTTCAGGCCTTGTTAATGCAGGGAGTTTATTAATATTCTACTACATAATTGCTGTAACTGTAGCTACACATGATACCACTGGGCAGCACTCTAGTTTGGTGTTATTTGGAGAGCTAATGATTATGAGCAGTACTTAATCAAGGAACGGCAGCTATATCATTCATCAGTTGCTGCCCTACTCTTTCCTTACTAAGTCACTGGCTAGGTTTTTTAAAAAAAGGAAAACTAGCCACTACAACTGTTATCTTGATCCAGATTGCAGCTCACCAAATCCACTTTAGTTACCTCTGGGTGTTGAGGAGATGCAGGAACGACCACACAGTAAACAGATATTTACAGTTGTGAACATAGTCAAGACCTCTGGAGAAAAAAGGAGTGAAGGAGGAACAGTATGCCTGCCTCAAGATGATGTAAAACAAGAGAAAAGCCTTTGCCTTCTCTTTAAAAGGAAATGAATCCATTAGGTTCCTGATCTCTTTCCCTGATTATAAAGTGTATTTTGGATATTTTAATCATAAGAAACAACTGGAAATAATTTCAAACTATCCAGATACATCTCTTCCCCATTCAAAAAAAAAAAAAGAAATAAACTAAAATTACTTTTTCTAAGAGTCCCCTATTTGCTCACATGACTTTTGAGATAGTTGTGTTCAGTAAATTTTTTACCTGCAGAAGAAAATCAAAGAGTGCCATCTTGGACCACTCATGATGATGGATTTCTGTACAGCCCCACTCAGTTTTGGGAACTTTACCATTCTGCCAGCATTTCTGCTTCAACAGCTGCTGATATTGTCCCCATGTTAACCTCACTGAAGAATGGGTGCTATTATCTGTTGGACTGAGTGAGGAATCCCAGAGAATAACAGGACAGGCTTGACCGCCTGAAAAAGGAGAAAAATATCATTAGTACAGTGCAATACCATCAGTTTTATTTGATTATTCTTTAGACATTGCCCAAGCATCAGTAATTACATCATTTTACAGATCTGGCAGGAAAAACAGCCAGAGACTAATAACTTGACATCCTTTGGTTAATTTGGTTTTATTCTACAACATCAGCCACCACAAGAATGAAAGCATAGGCATAAATGCCTTCAGTGAACAGAAGGCTTTCTCTGTTTGAAGCAAGAGATTAATGTACAAAATCATACACTAAACCAAACTTTTACAAAGTTGGTTTTACAAACTTTTACTTAACCAAACTATTACAAAGTTTCTAGGTAAATTAAGAGCCTACAATGCCACTGTGAATCAACGATGTAATTTCCCTCTGATTCCAGTGAACTGCTGATTTTAAAGAGCTGAAAACTTATATCAAAGGGGGTTTTTTTCTGCATAATGGACACAGAAACAGCACATAACCTATACTCAGAGTGTATTTTATTATCTTCAGTATTTTAGAGCTATAATTTATGACTTCGTAGCTCTGAAAGGATATATAAGAATATTATAGAGTGTGAACTTAGCGTGAATAAACACCTTGACAAACTTGGGGTTTTCACCCAGAGATGAGATCTGTTTTGTATAGCAGATATTTTAGCCAAATTCATTACTTCTTCTGTGTAAAGAATATTCTGCTCTTCCCTGAAACTAAGACAAGGGACTTCTCTTTGGTGAATTCAAGTGTTCAGAGTTCACAGTAAGAATAAACCTTGTCAAAGAATTTAAAATGAGCTTTCTCAGTATAACAACTGATAAATATATTTCATGCGATATCAAGTGAAATGCAATATAGACATATTGCAATATACATGCAATATAGACATATCTATCTTCTTAGGGAAGTGGAACTCACGTTTATTTACTGATGCAACACTACTGCTGCTGTAAACTGTCAAGGATGCATGATTGACTGTGCCTTGTACACACATTAAAGTAAAGAATCCTTTATATTTTTGAGCATGTACACAGAAGACCAAAATTGTCTTGGTAGAGAGATGAAGAACCATTTAGCTGTTTAATAAACAGCAAGTTTTGGAATACATATAAAGCTTTAAAAATTATTCATTTTCATGCTGAAGGTCAATGAACCTAAAGTCTACACTATTGCACAATTTATTGCATAGTTAAACGCACCCTAAACTGTCTTTGTCTTCCACATGCCCATGGAGACAGAGACAGATCTGAAAAAAAGCTTTCAGAAACTCACATGAAGGCAAAAGGTCTAGGGCACCTTCTTCAGAAGCAAGAGAATAGCATATTAAAAACAGGTATCACTGGCAACAGCAAGGTAAAAGGTGCTGATTTGAATACTCCATTTGTAAGCAGCCAGGACTGTGAAAAACTATCTCCATACAGAATCAAAAAACAGCTTGTTCAAAGGATGCTGACTGGTCTAAAACAACAGATTATCTTTGCCTGTACCTAGCACCGAAACATATGTAAAGTTCCATGTCATATTTGCCAAACAAGCATGACAGGCCCTGCATGCGATCGTGCCCACGAGAAAAACTAATTCCTTTCCAAAACCAAAATGTACTTGATTTTCTCTCTGCCACGGCTTGCACATACAGCGTAGTCCTTCCCAAGCCAAGCCACCTCAACCCAACATGCAGATCCACCACCTCTTTAACTTCCCCCAGTTGTCCAATGTTTCCTTAGAAAAACAGAACATATTCTTCCATTAGGAACACCAATGTCTCTTTCATTATGATTGTTATTACCTTTATCAGCACTACACCCTACACTCTTTCCTTGCTGGAAAAGAAGTGCTGAGCACTCCTGAAAATCAGACTGCTCCTCTACTGAGGTTCCTGTATAAGAACTTAGGTAGTTAATTTGGGAAATCCTACCAATTTCTCCATCTCTCTTTCTCTGGCTCCATCACCTATATTGTAAATGACTTTGGCCAAGTTAGATCAACTATTAGCTAGGATTCTTTTCCAAGACAGTTGGAGAAAGTCTCTATAAGCATTGGAAACTGTAACAAAAAAAGGACTGCTTTCTTCAGGACCAACCTTGATCTATCTCCAGTAACAGCTTATGTAACTATTCATGATTTTTTTCCACAAAGCAAATACTTAAGCAGTCTTCTAACAAAACAAACATCTCCTGTCTACCCAAGAAGGACATGATAAACAATAGTAATATAAATACTTGAAAAATATTAGTAATATCTTTCCAGTTTTCATTAAAGTACAAAAACGTTTTTAAAAGACTAAAGTTAAACACAGGAAATGTTTGTATTTCAGAGGAAATGGGAGCAGAAAAGATGAGCCAACGTAAAATCTTTCAACTCTGTAATATAAATTGACTTACAGGAATATAAAACAGCAGCTCCAGTAAAGCTGTGACTCAGATTTTTGACACTTGCAGGAAAAACATGAAGATGCTGAATTAAAGCAGATAAAGGGTCTGATTCATAGCTGCATGAATTGGCACGACCACAATAAAATTAGTGGAACTCTTCTGATTCAAATCTCATGAGGCTGGGGCTCAAGTTACTTGAACAGTGAAGAGACCTACACCCAAACCTGGGAAGGCTGAGTACATGTCAGAATAAGTCCAGTGTTCCATATGCGCTTCTTTTTAAGTTAACTTTATATATTAACACAAAGGGCTACTGCCTTTCTGTCGCTGTGGCTGCACTGCACTGAATCTTCCCCAAAGCTGATTGACTTCATTTTATTTTCATTCGCCATTTAAAATCTATATATCTACTTAACTATTCAAAAGCAATCTGCAAAAATGTATGGGAAAGATTTTTCAAAACTCATGTTGAAACCAGTTTCCTCGTAATTCATACACATCTTTGAATATCAAAATATTTCTAAAATGTCTTAGCTAATTTGAATAAGCTAACACAGAAGAAACCTCAAGCTGCTGAGACTAGACTACTTCAAGGTACTCAAGCTGCTTCACATGCAGCTAGGTAATGTATCACTGCATGCCTTCTTCAACATAGACATTGTCTTAGGTATCCACACCCCACATCACTTCGAAAATAGTCTGCACATTTCTTAATCACATTTGGTTAAGAACCACATTTTGCTCTTGCAAATGTTGCTCTCATCTTGTGCTCTAACTTGTAGCTACAAATTTTTTTCTAACTTCCTCAAAAGAAAACATTTTCAAACATGCCCATAAGAGCAACCCTAAAACCAGAAAATCTTTCCTGAAGTACCTAGAGCCCCTTCTCACACTCATCATTGTTCACTGCAAGGCAGTACAGCTTACCACTGCCACTTTTGCAAGAAGCATTTTAGTTGCCCACGTATTTAAAGAGGGTAATTTAGTGAGGAAAATAAGAGGGACTGACATACAGAGTATTACTTGGTTTTGAGAGTTTAAGTTTTGAGGGAAAATAAAAGGGAAAGAAGAAGAAAGCAGAGGCCATTTATTTTTCTTCCTTCTCTGTGCATCTCACAGCAACGTTTTTGTCCCATGCTCATATGGATGTCAGTATTGAGGAATGCATGAAATGTGCATTAGTTGCTCTCTAGACTATGGACTGCATTGTTGCTTATACATGAACTTCTCTACCCAACAGAACATTGGAAATACACTCTTTGGTACCCTTCTGAGAGGTATAGGACTATGAGGAAGTGTTTTAGAGCACTTTGTGTGCATAAAGCAGTGTTAGGTTTTTATTTTTTGCCCTGACATTAGTGATTCATAATATCTTTGCCAGGTTTTGCATAATTTTTCATCAGATGGCAAGGGCAGGTTATAGCACAGCATATAACATGGAAAAATGTACGGCTCCATTTATCATCATGTAGAGGCCAGTAAAGCAAAATGACAAGCGCAACCAGTGTCGTTCATCTATTTGCACTAGACCATGCACACATGAAAGGTTTTACTCAGAGGAAGAGTTTCTTGCATGTTTTGGGATGAAAAAAAGAAGAAAAAAAAAAAAAAAAGAGGTTGTGGACAAATAATGCGTTCAATCTTCAGCTAAAAATAAAAAAAAGAAAGCTGAATTGAGTACACCTGTTCTTATTCTTTCCAATACAGGGTAAAACATATTTATCCAAATTTCAGGATATCTGAAAACAAGAGGGGAAGAAAGGTAGTCGACAGTATGCAGGAGTTCAGTTCCTCAGCAAGTGGTGCAACAAAACTGCATAGGAATAGTTATATGTATTGCACCAAAAGCTGAATAAAGAGCTCTGCCTTGCTATGATCCAAGAGCCAGAGTGCTATCCTTACAGCTGTCAGCTGCAACAGAGAAGGAAGTCTGCTCCAGCCCATGTTATTCCTGTTGTAGCTGAAGCCCTAACAAACATCCTACCCTGAAAATGTGATTGCTGAGCTAGAGGCAATATGTGCAGTCATTTTACTTAGCTTCTGTGTAAAGGTAATTAAGGAAGGGCTGCGGCACCAAACAAGGATGCTTATGTCTCTTCTATTCCTCAGGTTAGAGTTATGAAATAATAAAGATTCTCATTACTGTGGTATTAATGTGACCATCCCAAAACTCAGACACATAAGGTTCGGCCTCCATTTTCTCCACAATAGACACAATTTTATGATTATTCTTGTTGTTTTACAGGCTTGTCCTTTTTTTAGAGATGTTTCAGAGCTCTCAACGTTTTTCACATCTTGTAGGTAGCAATGGGAGTGACAAATGATGGCTTGCATATGCCCAAAATCATGCTCTTTTAGACTTTCATGCTGAACTCAGAAGGGCTTTTCCTACCTGTACTCTGCAGGCTTTTTACATTAAGACAATTCATTGCAAAAATATGAGTTATCATACTCAAATTTTCAATCCATGATGGAAACATTAGACAAACCAGAAAAACATTCAGTTAGCAGTTAAAAATGTTTGCAATTAAGTGGTGTAGGTGAGGGTAGCAGATACAGGACATGAACACAGTGTTTTGCTAGACTTGAAAAAAAAAATCAGTGGCAGATTTGTGGGAATAAGGGAGACAGAACCTGTACAGGGATTTACTAAGCAGTTCTTTGAAACTGCTTTTGACAAAATGAATGACAGTTTTGAAAAGCCCATTTTTTAAGATTTTAATGCTACATCAAACATGTCTTGTTAGATCACATCACAACTGAGGCAAGCAAAAGGGATGTGTCGGGGAGAGAGATATGTCAGCCCAGAAATAGTGTACATTCATACACAGAGGCACAGTTTCTAATCCTGCATTGCTTGCTTTCCCGTGTGAATAACTATCATTCACAGAAGCCACTCTGTAGAAAACTTTACAATGCCCACCTAATCTTAACTTATATGCATATGGGTCATAGAAATGAGCTAATTGTTCATATTATTTTTAAGAACATATTTTTGCTCATTTTCTCAATCCAGGTGTTTTCAGATTATGCCAAACACAAGCACATCAATAGTAAAGAGCACAAGTAGTTATTAGACAACTGAGCTCCAGCATATTTCCAGGCTAGAGAAATGGAGAGAGACAAGGTACAGTCACTGTTCCAATGCTCTGTTCAGCCTTTAGCTGGAAAAAATGAAGTGAGACCAAAATAATGTTATTTCTCTTCTCATCACCTAGCAACACTCCTCTTGCAATAGGAACATAGCCAGTTATGAGGAAAAGAAAATTAAAGAGGGCAGAATGACATACTCGGTCACAGACAGTCCAAAATACACTGTAAGGTGACAGACACTGAGCAACACAATGTACAATTAGCCTAATAGCAGCTTTCCGAGGTTTGCAGTCTGTCATCTCCACAGCCACACTGTGCAGAGTCCCTCCAACCGAACTACCTTAATGCCTTATGACAGCTCTATAGCAATAGATCTTGTTCCTAAAAATAAAATAGGCATAATGTATCTTCCATTCTCTGCAAATATGAATAGTATAATATAACATTCAGAAGCCTCCAAACTGTTGTTCCTAGAGATTCATTCACATTTGTGTAGAGGCTGCCAAAAGGAAGGTTTACAAAGCAGGAAGAAACTGGAGATCACTGAGTTGTCTTCCTGCTCACAGACTTTAAAAAGTCATTCTTGCATTACATTTCCTTTTAAGAAATTCAGACTGATATAAAAGTATTTGCTATAAGCTAATTTCAGCATCAAGAAATGAACAGCAAAAACATAGTTAGCTGCTTTTGCAATGATTCATTAAAATGAAACATAGTCCTTTTGGATTGTGATTTGTGACTGTACAAAAATAGCAGTTATGCTGAAGACATATTTAAGAAGGTAGCAATGTTAAAAGTGGACTTCTAACTCACATTACATGCTTGAAATCTTTAAATTTACTAAAGGCTAAAAATCAAATTCTTATTTGAAAACTCTATACCAATCATGTAATAGCCAAATGGAGATATTTCCTCTGTATATTTCTTTGGATAATATATAGATGTGTAGTGAACCTCAAAATGTACAGCAGGATTCAGTGAAATGTAGTTCGTTTTATTTTTAACTGCCAGAGGAGAGGAAAGCACTTTTTAAAACATTTTCAGTTCCCAGGGGGATTAGTACCATAAAAGTAGATTTGAGTTTCTGCAACAAAGTTCCTTACCTTTCCAAGTAGATTATCTGACTAAATACAAAGCCCCTTTCCTACCACCTGAGAGAAAAATGTTTGTGCCCAGTTTCAACAGTATTTTATTAAAGTAGATTCTGAAAGATGAGAAAACTTTTTTTAAAAAACATCAGAAATACCCATCGAATCACGGAGTATTCTGGAATGTCTTTCACCAGTTTCACTTCAGGCAGTCTGTACAATGTCATGCAATGTACAGATTACTCTATCTCTTTTTTCTCATTCCAGATTCTTGTGTAAGGGAAACTGTTACTGCCTTCAGCAACTCAATGGTATCTGACCTAAATTTTGGGGTACTGCACCCTTTGGACAGGATAACTGCACTGAAGAAGTTATACACAGATGCAGGCTTTATTTCCCTGTAACAATGCAGTTAGTTCTCAGGCTCACAGGAGTTAAAGGTGGTGCCCCACAGCTAATGCAGGAGGAGAAAGGAAACCTCTGCACCCCACCTGCAAACTGAAAACCATAGGAATATGTTACCTTGGAAGAACTCTGATCTCCTGCTTACAGAAGGTAAGCTCCTGTTTAGCCCCAAGATCCTATCCAAATGAAAGGCAAACACCTCACTCATGTCGAGGGGTCTTTTGACAATCCCACAGTGTCCTTGATTACAAGCAGTTCCCGTGGTGCTGGGATCTCTTGCAAATACTACCAGGACTGCTTTGTGCGAAGGTACTTCTTGAATGCTCTCTATTGGAGAATCTGCCAGCATGCGCATGTTTAGGATGTCATTTTTGCTCATCCACGAGGGAGAGCTCTCGCTGTAAATCCTGATATTGCTTTCATCAGGCTGGTGCTGTGCCTTTATAGCTCCAAAAATCATCCCAGGTCTCCGGTGATCCCTCTCGCTGATTGTCATTCCTTTATGTCTGTGTTCATCTGGCTGGTACTTTCTTGCCTCCAGAGCTATTGCTGCTCCCATTGTGCCCACAGCACGCGTGGCCCTCCCTGGCTGTTGGGCAAAGACCTCTTCCAGGCCCATAAAAGTGGCTTTTGGAAAGTGTTGCCCATAGGACAAAGGGATTGCATTTTTCTTCCTGCGCTTTGGCTTCACTGTGCCTCTGATATTGGCAGGTTTGCTGCGCTTGGACCGCAGGGTGATATAAACTACATTGGGTGGCAGCAGGGTCCCATTGCTACCAAGCTGGGGTTCCTGGAAATTAGGCAGTGACAGGGTGCCATCCAGTGGGATGCCCAGAAAAGGAGTTTGAGCTGCATCTTGGAGACTTCTGGAACTGATCTTTTGATGTCCTCCTTTGTGCTGGGGTAAAACATGGCCGACTTGACTGACAAGGAATCCCAGGTAGATCACACAGGCTGTGCCCACTAGCAGATTCCTCCTTGTCCTTGGGCGCCTACAAGTCCAGAGCCTCAGCACCCGTGAGGGGCACAGGCAGCAAATAAACAAGTTTTTGATTTTACTTGGATGATCAAAGGTGGTCATTTCTCTAGTGAATCCATATGATGAAAACAGGATAAAGTCTTCTGTATATTACAGCCAGGATGATGATTCATGATTTCCCTTCCCCAATTTCTAATTCTTGTTTTCCAAGTAGCTTCCAGCATGGATGATGGACAAAGGCTACTGATATGCCTGGAAAAGTGGTTAGCACTAAGGACGCTGACAATCCACCTTCTCAAGCTGTTAAATTCTTATCAGCCACCACAGGGGAAGTGATTGGCTTCGGAGAATGAATGGAGCCAGCTGCGTAAGCAAAGTTTACTGACTTGTAGTCTAAAAGATCTAATGTGTCTCCTTTGAAAACTGCAAAAAGAAAATAGTAATATATCATTTCATTACTCATATATGGCATCTGTGGTTCTATATTTTCAGAGGAAAGAAGTTCCAGATGCGACAGTATGCATATAAAAATTTGTCAGGATACATCTTTCACTTTCTCATTACAGTATAAATTAAACACCATAATCATTAAATACATGCTCACTTTGCAATCTCAGCTGGTTGTATTACAGCATTAGAAGAAAAGTTTGTCAAACTCAGATCTATCTTTTTCTTATGAGACAAAGTCTTCACTAAAACTCATGTTATGGAAATGCTGTAAATTATCCAAATATTAACCATCAGTATCTGTAGTAGTTAAATATGCATATACTCACTAATATAAAAATATATTAGCAGTGCCAAATTTCCCTAGTTCACTGTGAATATAGTTCACATAATTCACAAACACACATTAAAAATGAAAGATGGTTAATTCTCTTCACTACTGTGAAGCTATAAAAAATATCTAACTATAGTTTTAAAATAAAATGACAGTGGTTTATATATCCTTTCAAAGAAACAAAGATAGAATAAGTGCACGTTGTACATATGTTGCTATAAAAACAAAAATTCTTACCTATTCAGCTTGATATATCCTTTGTTCTGGTAAACTCCTTGGGTTAATAAAAGTAACTGAGTAAAAGCTGTCGTCTGGCACATATTTCAGTTTTAAGTATGGTTCACATCTAGGTATTTCATTGCAAGCTAAGTAGTTTGGAAGCTAACTTTACTGAGAGGTGGTTTGCATATGAACTGCTATAAACTTACATGAACCTCATGTCACTAAAAAAAAAAAAAGAACAACAAACCCACACATAAAACAGCAACTTCTATTTTAAATTCTGTAAGGAAAAGTCCTGTGAAGTATGTGCCTTCCAAAAGTGCATTCCATCCATTTCTAACTCCTGAGGGCCCTCTAGTGTACTGCATGCTAATGTACTGAAGAAATTATCTTTTCCACATTTAGGTTAGTTTATCGGGGTTTTTAACTCAAAATTCCCCCACCCCCTGGATTTTAGAAGTTTTGGCAATCATATATTCTTGTGATGAGAAATCAAAAAGAGATAGAGACTTTTAAAATGGTCTTAAGATGCTACTAAACAGCTCAGAAGTGTTTCCTACTTGTGCTTTCCACAGAGCTGTGGATAGTCACTACACAGCTGGGAAAGTTGAGGCAAACAGAAGTTAAGGGCCTGTGCACCGTTAATCAGTGAGACACCAGCAAAGCTCTGACTTCTGACTCCTTGACTAGTCTAAGTACAAAATAATAAGATGTATATGTTCACTGTAATTCGAACTAATGGAGACACTCTCTTCTCCATAGTTAATACTAGGGGAGAATAGACAGTCAAGGAATTAGTTTAGTTCTCATATTTGTCCGATCTGAATTTATAAACCTTTGTGAGTGGATTTTTTTACAAGTCATCACTTTAATTTATTTTTGTCTAAACAGGTACTATCGAATTAAAATTTCAGCATCTGTGCCCATTACCAGTAAAAGAGCTTCATATCACCTGCTTTTTCCAAATCTGAATTTTTAGAGGAACTGGGAATGTAAGAAATCTCTCCATCCACTTCAGTTCTTCTCCCCTTTTTTTTTTCAAAATGTATCACACTGCAACACTTGTTTTCAAATACCCAGTTTTTTAATGTACACAGTACCATGGCCTCTCCATTACAATCAAGCAGTGCCAAAACACAGTACATTCTGGTTATTAACAGCTTTCCTACGCTATACTGAAATTTTGGAATCTGTATAATCTTCCTACTGCAGCTATTTAAAGATTATCTGGACAAAATTATAAAAGGCATAAGGAGAATTGTTCTTGCTTCTTCATTTCATTTGCAGCCTTGAAATCATAACATGGTGTACTCTGATGTACAGTGTTGACTGCTGAGTGTTTTCTTGAGGCTTTCTAAATATGACAATAGTAATAGTATTTCCTTTATTTCTCATGTTCAGAAGGGAGAACTCCTGCACCAGCATGTTCTTTGGAATGGATGGTGGTAGAAATTCAACTAAATATAATACAGTGTCTTGTTAATTTGCAGACATTTGCTCTAATTTTGGACATTTAAAAGGTAAAATATCACGTGACTTTTTTTCAGCCCTCATGACATACAGCTCCAGTACTCTACTAGATACCACAAAATAGTTAAGGCTGGAATGACTATGGAGTTTGGAAAATAAAAGTTTCTTCACATTTCAGGAGAAACAAAGAAAATGTTTGTTGTTCAGGACGGTAGTATTCTTCTTTCTGGAATCATTTTAGCTCAAAGCTGCAGCAAGGCACCAAAGGGTACTACTGAGCTAAAATGGTACTTCCTCTGTGGTCATAAAATACGTAAGACAAATTTTTAGAAAGAAAGATTGAACAACAATTATTGTCTGACCAAATTCTAGCCTATGTTATTTCACTTTGCCTGCCTATACTTAGCCTGTAATGTCTGTTAGATTCTGTATTTGTTCCTTATTCTAACTATATCTGTGATATTGCCATCTGCATCCATTAAACTCAGCTTTTTATGTAATTTGTTCATATACCCATATTTCACGGTCAGTGTTGTCCTTTCCTAAGGTTAGGAACACAGCAATACAAAAACTAATATAGGAAAATAGCAATACATGCAAGAGAGGAATTTAAGTATTTTCTAGTCCTTCACAGTCCCAGGTATAGTTGGCAAATGTAAATGAATAGCTGCATTGAATATTTGCAATTATTTCCTTCCCTTTTTATTTTTTTTTAGTTTATTTTGGGAGGATTTGGGGAGGTTGGTTTGTTTGTTTTTGTTTTATTTAACCTTGGAAATTCATCTTCACCTATACCTGCATTTGTAGGGGAAACCAGATCAACCTGTATTGATGGGATGAACTGTGACCAAGAGTGCTGCTGATGGTGCTGAACAAGATACAGACTGAAAGAGCTGGTGGCCTGCACTGCTGCTAGTCTTCCTAGCAGTCTCTGGCCAATCTGCAGGAGGTGTGGACTCTTATCAACAACCACCAGTCACAAGCTTCTGTGTCTTGACTTTTCTACATCCCTCAAAGGACGTAGTTACAGGCTAGGCTCCTTAACGTGCTCTCTTCTTCTATGTGCAGGCAGTTTAATACAAAAGATTAACATTTTTCTTAACATTTTTTCTCTGAATAAAATAATGCAACACATATATTTGCACTGCCTTTAGAATTCTTTTTTTCCTAGGCTGCATTTGTTCCTCTTGAATGCACTATAGCTAAACTGTTTCCATAGAGACATTCTGCAGTTCATCTCTAAATGACACATGTACAGACATTTATGTTAAAATGATTGATAAATTGTGCATTCCAGCTTTATGGATCCAAGTGAATGAGAGCTTATTCTCTGGAGAAAAACCATAAGTTCTTATTATGGATAATGCAGATTTGATTTGCAAAATATGAAGCATTACTTTAGAAGGCTCATGCTGTGTTTGTAAGGAGATCAATTTGGGCTGCCATCTGGTAACTGTACTTCAAGAGCACAGAGAAATGTTTGCTTTGTGACTAAACATGCTGACTAATAGTCTGCGCTTTAGCTGGTCTGGATCAAATCCTTACAGGGAAATCTGCAAAAATCTCTTCCTGACATCATGTAAAAAATTTTTTTCTTACTTGATTTTGGTTGCCAACAACGTAAGGACTTCCAGAGCAACTGGTGGTAATTTTTGTGCTTAAGGAAAAAATACCTGGATGCCCTGACCAGTCTGGGAGTTCTCCTTGCTTTGTTGTGCATCACAGGGCCAGTGGCTGCTGCACATCCTCGACATGTCCCTGCCTTTCCCCACATGCCTGCACCCCTCAGCAGGTGTCCGCAGCCCCCAGCCCCGTGGAAGCCCCCAGCAGTCAGGGAAGCCTCGAGAGAAAGAGAGAAGCCACAACGAGACCACACTATCCCCTGTGGGAGCAGTCCCGTCTTTAAACCATGTCTGTGTTGCTGCACAAGTGCTGCCAAAACCTGGGCACTTTCTCTGGAGCACAAGTCTCATGAGAAGCAGCTGAGGGAGCTGGGGCTGTTTAGCCTGGAGGAGGCTCAGGGGAGACCTTACGCTCTCTACAACTGCCTGAAAGGAGTTGACCAGAGGACAGTCTCAAGCTGCAAAATGGGAGGTTTAGGTTTGACGTTAGGAAGAATTTCTTCACAGAAAGAGTGATTGGAATGGACTGGCCAGGGAAGTGGTGGAGTCAATGTCCCTGAAGGTATTTAAGAAAAGACTGGACATAGCACTTAGTGCCATGGTCTAGCTGACATAGTGCTTTTCGGTCATAGGTTGGACTCGATGATCTCAGAGGCCTTTTCCAACCTGCTTGTTGCGAGTCTTTCGTGTGCAGTTCCGGCACAGCATCGGCCTGTGAAGTACCTGTGTGCATAGTGGTTCCATAGTGCTTCCATTATGGAGGGAACTGCGCAAAACCGCTTTATCACGACGTCAGCGCCTAAATTTAAGGTTTCTCCCTCGTTACACAGGAAGCCGTCTCCCAGGAAGACTCCCTGCGGTATTAGGGCAAGGGACCAGCGGGCAAGCGCAGCCTGTGACTCGCCTCCGCCCCGCTCCCGTACGTCGGGGAGGCTGCCGGGGCAGGCGGATGGAGGCGGGCCGAGGTGCGGGGCGGTGCAGGCGCGGGCGAGAGGCTGCGGTGAGC
>WEIV01019679.1:11447-62060 GCA_013390005.1 Calyptomena viridis | reverse complement strand
GCCACGGCCGGGCCGAGCGCTGGGCCGTGTCCCGCCCGCAGCCTGGGCCTGCCCGCCGCAGCCCCGGCGTCAGGGAAGCCACATCGGCCCGTGTCGAGCGCTCAGCTGAACGATTTCCTTGTTCCGTGATAGCGCTTACTGAGAACGCTGCCCGAAGAACGTCTTTGAAATCTCAGGGAAACAAAGACACTCTTCTTGAGCAACTTCTTGAAGGGTTGCGGTATAACTTGGGAACGTTGCTCTGAGCCACCTTAAGACTCATAGCAGTCTGCTAAATTAAGGGTGAAAGTATGCACCCTTGATGGCAAATAGATGGTAGGAGAAACAGGCAAATAAACTGTCAATGCAACAGACATGCAACCTCTAAAAATACCGGTTCGATTAGTGCAAACAGTTTATTTGAGATCTCAACAACAGCTCGCACCTCTTTTGGGGTGAGAGCTCTCAAAAGCAGGTCTTTTGTGTCTGATTTTGTACCTGTCTGTGGAGACCACAGCAAGATGTTGCTGTTGCATTAAGTGAGCATCATAATTCGTCATGTCCCTGTTATAAAGGAAGAAAATGGTGGCAAATATCTGAGGAAACAGTGTAAATACAGAGCACAACGTTCCCGTGTGAGGCACCAGTGAAGTTAGTAGGATAAGAGCAATGTGTGCCAACCAAACTCCATTATATTTCCCCTGCAACTTGGGAAGCCTGAAGTGTGCTTAAGGGATACTCGGGGAAAAAAAGCCTTCAATAACAACAATTCCAGTTGTCTCTGCTTGAGTTTCACATAGAACCAGTATGCTCTAATATCATAGCAGCTTCAGCAAGTGTTTCTGGTTTGGCATTTGGTATGTGTAAGTCCTTGGAGGCACACATGCAAGTCCATCTGGCAATAGCACAGGATTGCTGAGAAGCGGCTTTTAGTAAACTCTCTGAAGCTCTCTATGTGCAAAGTATGTGCAAAAAGTATAGTCAACTTAATGCTGTGTGCCAGTTCCTTGTTTGCTTTTGGCATTGATTGGATCATTCAATATTAGAATTATTTAGTTTGGAAGGGACCTCTGGAGGTCATCTGGTTCAACTCCATGCTTAAAGCAGTGCTGCCATCAAAGTTAGAGAAGCTTGTTCCAAGCCTTGTCTGGTTGAGTTTTCTCTTGCAGGATTTAAAATGGAGTTGAAAGTTGAGTCTGAAACTTAGCCGAATTTGGAATGAAGTGTCCCAAACTTTGAAAAGTAACAGAGTTTAGGAGGTCAAAATGAAGCATATTTTTCCTTAGTTAAGTGGAGTTGTGTTTCCATTTTTGGTGGTATGGTTCGGGTTCTCCAGTTGTGCAACAGTCTTCACTGTGCACAATTTTTTGGAAAATAAGAAACAAACAGAAAGGTCTATTTCCCTGCAGCACACAGATTTTCTCTTAGTAGATACAAAACTGAAATACTTTTAGAGTAACATTTCTCTGTACAAAACCACAAAGACAGATAAACTGCTTCAAATTTGAAAGGTTCTTAGTATCCTACCTGCATAATGACTTACTTCTTTAAAGGCTAAAGGTGTGATCTTTGCATTCACAGGGATGCAGTGTAATCAGCTTTATTTCTGTGTCCTTAACAGCATGAAGTTCTTCATGTGCAAAACCCAGCCTTTGTGCCTTACTTGTCCACTGAATGAATTAGGTGTATTCACTCAGTGAGTCAAGGTTGATGGACTGAAGATAGCTGATGTCAGCCTTTATATATCTTAATCTGTTCTTGTCATGTCAGTGTATCCTATGAGGTCCAAGTCTTTGAAGAAATCATAGCATTATTATTTGCACTGCTCAGTGTCTTCAGGCCCTGGGTAAAACACACTTTGTAGAAGAGTCTTAAATACAGTGAAAAGTTCCTGGAGAAGTTTATCCACTAAGTAGGAACGAAAGATGAGGAGGGAGAAAAAGTTAATATAAATGGAAACAGCTGTGCCATTGTACCTTTATGATGTGTCTTTTAAGTGTCATCTGTATTTTTCTTAAGTTAGAAATACACTGGCATCTTTTGAGGGGAAAAATCACAGGAATTAAATTGTTACATGGTTGTGGAATTGAGCTTTTCATCTGCTAATACAAATAATTATTTCAGCAAGCACTTATGGCCCTATTGAAGCTGTAGATAAAAGCACAACCTCAGCAGATACATTTCTTGGTGTCCTAAGGGCTGTGGAGAAGGTAAGACTGAAAGGTAAAATAATATGAAACAATGTTCAGCAGCTCAGCTCTTCGGAGAGTATAGTCACAGCACCTCTTACAAGGCTTGACAAAATTTCCACCATTCGATTCAGCCTTTTTCCTCCAGGCAGTAGCTAGTCCAGCTACACTAGGGAATGGCAAACTGCATTAAAATGTCATTTGATTCAGTATAAACAGCATTACTTTGACAAGAGAATTGTATGTATATTGCTATGACAGCATATTAAGTGTCTTGTTGCCATTTGAAATTAATGGTTTTCTTATATGTAGTCTTTCGAGTGTGGTGTTAAGGTTATGTTTGCAAATTTCACATTTCTGATTGTCCTCAGAAACCTTTTCTGTCAAAGTTATAATCGATATCAAAAGTATATATGTTGCACATCTGTTGAGTGTAACCTCAAGATGAATCTCCCACTTGAAAAAAAAAAAAAGAGGGAGGTATGGGATTAAAAATATCCTTGCCTTTCTTACTGTTGTTACGTGGAATGAATGAAGAAACCTTAGGAGCAGCTTCTCGCTTTATTCCCTTCAGAAAAAAATGAACTTTTCATGTTTTTTACCAGCTAGAGCAATCCCTGTGGTTGCCTTATGATCCTGTATTGATCCCATCATGACATCTGTAGAATCTCTTCACCTGTTTCTGACTTTTAGACAGTGGGTCTGCAAATTGCTCTACCCTCTTCTGCCAATTAAGATTTTGTCTAACTCCAGCTTTTTTACACATCCCAGTATGTCCCCCGCTTTGGCTACAGGAATAGGGAATAGTCTGACAGAGCATCTCACTAAAGCGTCAGGGCTTCCCATAGATTGAAGTCCTCAAAACCTTTGAGTGCATCTCTACATTTGCTTTTTATGTGTTCAGACATGCTTTTCTGTGAAGCTGGTTATGAAACGCACAATAGTGATTTTTTTGTGCATCTGTTCTTAAGTCACTTTATTCATGTTTTATGGCAGCTTTTCATGGGATTCTACAGTATACTTTGCAGTTCATGCCAGCTTTTGAGAGATTGATGAGTAATGTCTTTTAAGCTTCAGATTTCTGAACTAAGTTGGTATTATTTAATACTCCACATATTTAATTCAAGTCTTTGATTTCAGAACCTTTCAGGACCTGCAGCAAAGCAACTCCACAAAAAGGGACACCTTCAGAACAAAGATGAATATCGAGAAAGCTTACAGTGCTGTTAACACCAGCAATGGAACAGATCTAGCTATTGGCTTTACCTCTTCCACAGTAGCTGTGCTTCTGTTTGGGACAAACTTTGTGCCTGTTAAGAAATTTGATACCGGTGATGGTAAACTTAATTATATTCTTTTGTTTGGTTTACTGTTTTTGCTAATAGGAATAATATTTTACCAGAAAATAAGAGAGTTTCTGTGCTAGAGTTGTAAATATCACAGTCTTAATCCACAGAGTATGTCTAATTTTCTTTACTATTGTTATATATATGTATATAGTGTATTGTATAAAACAATAATACTGCTTCAGGATGTGGCAAGTCTTTAGAAGAGCTTTCTTATGTGTTAGTGTGTACGATAACAGTGATGCACATTTCATGAACTTTCACTGTGGAAAGTGAAATATCCTTTCGTCTACCTTTCTGAGAATTCTCTGATAAGTACAATTTTATTTATAAGGTAAAAGTTGTTGGACTTTGGAGAATTGCCTTTCAGTTGAGGACCTAACGTAAAAACAATGAAAAAATTGAAATTTTAATATTTTATTTGGTGGCTTGATAAGAGGAAACAATCGTTCCTATTTCCTACTTGGAATTTTATCACTTTACTAGATTTATATTTCCATATTTATATTAATCAGTTTCCAGATCCCTAGATGCATAAATCTGCCATTTTGTTATTGCAGTAATAGTATTTGCATGGCAGGCTGGATATAACTTCTCTTCATGCCAAATATGCCCCTAACAAGACAAGGTGAGGCTTTAAAGTGAAGGTCTGAGCACAGCTTGCATAAAGTTAACCAGTCTGCCTAGTTGACCCTTTGAAAATATACAAAGGTAGACCAACATCAGTGTCCTGAATTAGTGGAAAAGCCTGAGCTTCGAAGGAGTTTTTTTCCTGTGCAGTCATCTGAGTTAGCAGCTCTTGGAGTGGTGGGAAAAAGTTTGCAGTAACTAATATCCTCTTTGTCTGAAGTTCCTCAAAATTTTCTTCTGTTTGAGAATCAGGGCTTGTGTAAACCTTGTCCAGCAAAGTGTCTTTTGCAGCTGTGTATAAAGAATGCATGATAAAGAGAAGGTTGACAGAATTATAACCCACCTTAAAGTACATCTTTGTATATTGTATATTGTAACATATTGCTTATTGTATATGGTAACATGGTTCCTGAAATTTACAAAGAAGGTGGCCTTCTTTTTTGAATTTTTTCTGTATTACTGTAAACATGTTAAGAGATTCAGACATCAATATTCTACAAGTTTTCTGTTGTGTATTTGGTTTTTCCATAGGCATGTTCTTCCAGTGGATTCTCTGTGCCTCCATATGGTTGGTTTCTTTGGTGGTCAATTTGATCCAGAATTGCCCCCGGTTTTGGCCTCTGGCTATGGTTGGAGGTTTTGTGTGGGCCACAGGTGAGGATAAAGAGATTTCATGTCTTGAAACACAAAGTAATCCTAGCTTTTCATAACAAAGTGATAAAAACTTCTCCATATATAAGTACTTATTTAGTGATTATTTGATTTTTTTAAAGTCTCGTATTAATGCAGCTATACCCTTATAGTAAAGATTACTGTATTATGCTTATTTTATAAGAGGCAAATTCACACAAAAAATAGCTTTTAAAATTATATGGAGGCACAGTCCATGTTCACTGTATTTATTTCTAAAAAACAGTTTCTTACCACCTTGTAGTTTCCAAAATTTCTTTGCCTTCTGAATAGACACAAAATCTAAAGCAAGTATATACAAGATTACATTCTATTTTTTAACTATTTTCAGTTTTGTTTTTTTTGTATTTCAGGCAATGTTACAGTTGTTCCTATTGTTAAAACTATTGGCTTAGCTCTTGGTCTTTTGATATGGGCTTCTTTTAATTTGCTGACAGGTTGGGCAAGTTCAAGGTGAGTATATTTAAGTCATGCATAATTAATGTTGCCAATTCTTGATTAATAATGACAGTGAAAGTTATCACCTGTAGAATCATAGAATCATTTAGGCTGGAAAAGTCCTTTAAGATTATTGAGTCCCGCCATAAACATAACACTACCGAGTCTACGACTAAAGAAGATTTATCACATATATTAAGACTTATGCCCTCTCAGTGGAAAGTATTCAGGTTAATTATTTTAGCTTTTTATATTTCCTCTCTCTCAATAGGAAGAAGAATGCTCAGTGATGTTCATTAACTTAATTGAATCAATAAATAATGTATTTGTTAGTGTAAAACTAGCACACTGATCGTATTTTTTGTTCTGCAACATGGTCTGATAAATTAACTTCCATTTTGAAATGAATTTTTATAGATTTAAAAAATCAATATACAATCAATCAGTATTAAGATTATTTAATATAATAAAAAGCAGACATAGCTTTTTGCAAGCAAACTGAAAAACTGATCTAATACTGCAAATATGCACTTAAACAGAATTATAAGATAAAGAGTCACGGAGTATTCTGAGTTGGAAGGGACACACAAGGATTACCGAGTCCAACTCTTAAATGGATGGCCTGTATGGGGATCAGACCCATGACCTTGGCATTATCAGCACCATGCTCTAACCAACTGAGCTATCTCAGAAGTTTATTTGCATGAGTCAAGATTTCACAGACTAGGTTGTAATTTAACTATTTGTGAAACTGGTTAAATGTTCCAGGTTTGGTTGGTTTGGAATTAACCCAGAAGAGGTATCAAGACCAATCTTAAATTACATTGGAGCTGGACTTTCACTATTAAGGTAACAATTTATTCATATAATGAATTTTGACAATGTAAAATATATATTTAATAATTAACCACAACTAGCAGATTAATGTATTGAAGTATTTTTTGCAAAGTGGTTTATTACCAAAATCATGAGTTATCCATACCTAGCTGGTCAGTTTTGTGTTTCAGAGTAGAAACATACATGATACCCAGTACAATGGTGAAGTGGTTATCCATAAATACATATATATTTTTATGCTGGTATGCATGTTCCAGGCAAAGCATTTTGTCTCCCTAACTGGGTTATAGAAATGGCTTACTTTTCCCAAATCCTGTGAGAGAGGACAAACTGACTAGAAGAATCTTGTTGACAAAACTTCAGATTTATAAGCAGAATTCACTTAATCAAGGGTAAAAGCTACAGAAATGCCACAGAACCCCTTCCCATGAAAAGCCAGAGGCTTTACATATTTTCTTGTCTATAATAGCTATGTCCATAGTGTCAGGTACTTTTTAAGCCACACTTAAAATTCCCAAACTGTCTTCCTTTGATATCAAAGACTTTATTCTTTTTTTTGTTTATTTGTTTATTATTTGCATGAGTGCGTATGTTCTGGTCCAACACAGAGGAAAGAGGATCTTTGCTATGTAGCAGTGTTCTTGCTTTCCAAGTGGGTTTGCCAGGAAGACAGCCCTAAATCCGGGGCGCTCTCTGTAAGTGTAGTAAGCAGCATATGGACATAATGCCTTTCAAAAAAGAAGGTTATTAAGAATATGGAGATACGGAAGCCACTTTTGGTTGCTAGGAGAGAGCTGCTGCCTTAGATTCATGACTTGTTTCCACTTTTCCTCTCTCCTAAGAGTCTGCAACTTTGTACACATTACCATTATGTGTGGCACATGAGTTTGGGAGGTACTGAGAAAATAGTAGCAGTACTGCTGTTCCTTTCTGATGAATTCATGCAGCTTACCACCTGCTTCCTGCCTGTTTCTGATATATCATGGAGAAATGATCAACAGGGAAAAAGATTGTGACCAAACATTTTCCTGACAAACTGCACAAAGCCTGTGTCTGTTGCTCTGTTGAGCTCAGAGGCAGGCATTTCGTTTTAGCCTCCTAAGTGGAACCTGAAACCATAAAATTTTGGTCAAGTCCCTCTGGAGGAAGCTGACATCCTTTTATATTTATACTTACTCCTTCTGTAAGAGATGAATCATTCTTCAAATGGAGATATTCTGTACAGTTTTGAGAAGAAATTCCTTAAATGATTAAAATGTTTTTCATAAAAATAAAAAACAGGTCCTGCCATTTCTGATTACATATGTTCACCTGATTTCCTGGAGCCAGGGACACAAGTAGTGATGTTTCATTTTATTCACTTAGTGCACTGGAGCACCACTGAGCAATACATCCTCTCCTTCCACATGTGCACGAGGCCCTGTAGCAGCAGTATTCCATCTATCACATATGATAGACAACTAAAATCTAACCTTTTTCCTTGAGCATAGAGCCAACTCTGTGCAGGTTTAAGCTGTTCCATATAGAATTTTCAAGCAGATGTTCCATTGTATGTGTGGTTTGGTACAAAAGGGCACTGTTAACTAAAGCATCTGTTGTTAACATGGTTGTAACTGTAAAAAGGAGAGGTTTCAATCCCATTGTGTAGGAAGAGAGATCTAGAAAGTGATAGAAAAACTGATTTATTTACTTATTTTCACTGAGATTGGTTGTTTGTTAAATTAATGAAATTATTATATTTTATATATATGTATATTTTTATATATGTATAAATATTATCATAGTAAGTCATGACATTTAAAGCAATTGCATTTTTTAAAAATATTTAAGTGACTCTAGGGTAATGATGAAAGCAATGCCTCCAAATATAACTTTTGTCTCTGTCTTTAGGACATTAAATATTTTTGTCTTTAGGACACTAAATGTTATGTCCTTATGAGCTGACATGGTATTTATTGGTGTATTTTTCTCTTCTGAGTGCTGTCATATTTCTTTTTATAAAAACTGAAGTCCAGAGTTCTTCAACTTCATTAGAAAGCACACCTTTACTGAGAGAAAGTGTAAGTACTCTACAGTTGTTATTTTACAGAAGTGAAAGTACAGATCCATTTAAAAACAAAAAATGTTTTCATTAGTCAGGTTTCCATTAGTCAGATTTACAGGAGACTACATCAAACAAAATAAATAAGTATTGGTTGTATTTTAATTTCCGGATCTTCTATGTCCAGTTGAATATTAGCAACGGAAGAGGTTTTCCCAAGTGTTCTGTCTTGATTGTCAGCTTTAAATGGCTTAGAAAGTCCTTTTTAATTGATGGAGATTATACAAAAGACAGAGTGTATTACTTTCCTATGTGAGAAGAGACAATTGCGATTAAATGTTAACGATAAAGCTATGCAAGTGCTTAGATAAAAGGCCAGATTTTTGCCCCGTTGCAGAGCCAGGAGACTGCTGACTGTCCTCAGCAGCTGTGGCATGGGTTGGAGGCAGTGAGGGGTACCAGGTTGGCTGTGGCTCCTTTGAGAGCCCAAAGTGCGACAACAGCTGAAGAAAAACAGGTTCCTGCTACCTTTGTACCTTACTCTTAGAGGTCTGTGCTCAGTTGCTACCTGGACAGAGAGCACCCAAGAGTTTCCTAACTGTGGTCAGTGCTCACTAGATGTTTCAGTCTACCAGATTAAGTCACAGAAGACAATCTGATTGCAGATTTTAAGAAATCGAACTAAACTAAACTTGTATGAAAACTCTTGATTTTTTGCAGTCTATTAATGTTTCTGAAGATACCACCGATGACTCATGGGTGAACAGACTTTCACCAGCAAAAAAGAGACTCATGTAGGTTATTAATGTTTTTTTTTACTGGTACAGACCAAATAGCCAAAGAAAGTAGTTGGAGACAGCATAAGAGCAGAATTTGTGTCCTGTGGTTCTCCTGGCAAAGTCACACATTAATAAGTAACGGATTTTTACATACTAGTATAGTGTGCAAATCTATGTCTGAATAGTTGCACAACTGTTTAGATTATTTCCTTGGCACTGTTGAGTGTGTTTAACTTACCAGTTAAGTATCATGTACTACTACAAACAAATTCATTTGACAAAGTAAATAGAAATAGTAATTACAGAGCTGGTTTTTATCACCTGGTTGATTAGCACTCAAGCATAGAAGAAGCCTGTGGTAATGACATGCTTGCAAGTGTGGTTTCCAAGGGAATACATCTGGAGAAGGTGTGCCAGTGTGGTAAGGAGGTATTAGCAGTGCTCTGAAGGGGAAGCAAGCTAGCAAGGGGTCAGTGGGGAGTGGAGACCACCAAGAGCACAACGATCTGGAGAAGAAGAAGGGGAGTAAAGAGGCAATGAACCTGGGAATAGTTATAAAGAATGTATAGCCTGCAACAGTGAAGCTGAGAGCGGGAGCATTTTTATTACATTGTTTTTTGCTTTCCTCTAGCTCTGCTTTTAAGAAATCAGTTAGTTGATTTCCCATGTCTTTAATCTAGACTGCTGGCTCTTTGAGCAGGAATTGCCTGTGTTACTTGGCCACAAAGTGTAGGGAAACTAGGTGAAATATTTCTACACTAGAAAATAAAAATGTGCTAAAATGTATTATTCTTATAGCTAGCAATTTTCATATGATACACAGTGCTTAAGTGCAATACTGGGTGCTTAAGTGTGTTGTCTACTTTCTTAATTTATGCTAGGCTATTTTCTCCAATTTCTGCTCTTTTTAAAGAGGATGTAGCCTGGCTGTAGTAGCTGGAATACTGTACGGTTCCAGTTTTGTACCAGTACTTTACATCAAGGACCATGGAAGAAGAAATGAAACTATATACACAGGAGCAAGTCAGTTTGGTAAAGGCTAATAGATCACTTCTACTTTATTTCATCATTGCGTTTTCTTGCTTTTTTAAAGGCATGAGGTGAAATTCTTCATATGCCTGAAAATATGCTATGACAATTTATCAGCTCTATGTTACATTATATGTTGTCATAATCATAGTCCTAGCACTCCCTTTTTCTCATAGGTGAATTACACCATAAAAAAAATAAAAAGTTTTTATGCTTAGAGAATGAGATAAACAAGGGCACAAACTTGCCATTTGCCAAATCAATACACCAATAAAGGAGAAGATGATTGATCATAACTGATGAGTAGAGCAAATATACAACAACATAAGTAATTACAACTGTGTAGTTTTTTTAAGTGAAACCTTTTAACATAAGCCTAATTGCCAATTTCAAACAACGTTTCCCCAAAAACATTTTCCTTAAGATTTAGATTGTCAGGTAATACCAGCAGCAGTTTAAGAGCAAAGTATTGCTGAGCTGACATAATGTTGCTATTGTCACATATAATTTCTCTTGAGAACTGTAATTTATATATTCCCCAGCTAGGCAAAACAGATGTTGTCATTACTATAGCTGCCTTTCCTGTTGAGAATTTACAGCTCCAAGGAGACAGGGATCACTGTGTTCCATGCTTCTCCTTTGCCATGTTGGAAATACTCTTTTTAGCACATACAAAGTCCATACAAGATTTATTATTGTTAATGATTATAGTGATCAGAATTGTGATATATCCTTCAAGATTAAAAAGGGACAAAACTGAGCTGTGTTTGGCTTACATAGTATGTGAGTTTTCTTACCCTTAAATGTATAGAAAAGAAGTAGTGTTATATACAGGAACACTATTGTAGATGGTCAGGAGAGGATGTAATTCTGTAAAAAGCCCACCCCTGTTTCATAGCCTTACTTGAGAATTTTCTCAAGATTTTATTAAATTAATTCTGTAATATATAGTAGAGTTCCAGAAATAACAAGACATGCATAAAAATGCATAGAAACCTGTAATAAATGCTGGAGTCAACACAGCAGGTAATTCATGTTTAATGTGTGTCACTGATCATATGCATCCACAGGCAGACTGGCAGCTGAGTTCATCACAATCAGATTTGACTTTGAGTTGTTAGGAGTAGCACCTTAGGCGTTTTTGTCTATATGAATGCGATCAGTGAAACTAATTTTGTTAAAATTAGTAACTGATGCTTTATACTAACATAATTCTGTAATTTCTCTTTCAGACTTAGATTATGTTTTTGCACACTTCAGTGGAATATTTCTTACAAGTACTGTCTACTTTTTGATTTACTGTGCAGTCAAGAAAAATAAGCCTAATGTTTATCCACGAGCCATATTGCCAGGTATGACTGTTTTTTAAATTAGCAATTCATTTCAGTTACTTCTAACCATTTTGCAGTGATTAGTACAAGGTATGTGTTGGAATTGTAGTTCACTTTTCAAGTATCTTCATTTGACTTTTTGTCTCTTTTGAAAGAGCACTCCTTTTAGATTAAGTAAGGTTAGGAAACAGTGATGAATTTTGTTCTAATCTGAAACTAGAACAAAATGACATTGCAGATTTTCAAAAACTGACTTTGCGAGAGTGGAGTCACATGGCTTAGAAAACTGGGAACTGTAATTCACTTACTACTTCAATTGCAGTAGCTGAGTTTTATCCTTTGAGCTTTGGTTTAGATTACCAGAGCCACCTTGCTACAGTAGTTAATGTATCAAGATACATACGTAAAATTTCTGTATTATACTATAAGTATGAATTTTCCACAAATGCTGTGTATATCTTACTATGTGTGCTTTTGATTGGGATTTCTTTTTCTAGGGTTTCTTTCTGGTGTGCTTTGGGCAATAGCCAATTGCTGCTGGTTCATGGCCAATCACTATCTCAGTGCAGTTGTCAGCTTTCCAATAATTACTGCAGTAAGTATTTAAAACATAAAATCTGTAACGTGAATGAAATGTGAATGGTTTTTCACCCTTCTGTTAATCTGAAATTATGGTGGATCTAGAGTGTTCTTAATTAAGAGTGTACATTGCCTGTACACTGTTTGTGTACAATAAACAGAGTGTACTCTGTCTGTGGTAGTCTTTGGATTTTTAAGAACACAAATGACTCTGACAAGCACCATCTTGGTCAACGCCAAGCATAAGAAAAAGCAGAATTAAAAGTAGAATCTCTAGGCTATATAAAAGCCAAAGCTCTGGAACCAGAATTATATCAATATTAGCTATTTAACTGAAGAGATTAAAGGAAGAAATATTTTATGCTTTCATCCCAGGAAGTACATTTTGGTCTGGATGTTTTAATTTCCGAGTTTTATCCCCTAGCAGTCATTTTGCCTAATTGTCAGGTATTTTTTCTTTTTACAGTTCTTGAACAAACAGAACAGATTATATACTGCTGAAAATAATGTTTTTATGCAAATGAGGGGAAAATAGCTTGACCTCTTCTGTTCTCTTATATGATACTGTACCTTTAAAGCATAAACTCTATCACTAGGTGAAAGTAAACTTTNGATATATCCTTCAAGATTAAAAAGGGACAAAACTGAGCTGTGTTTGGCTTACATAGTATGTGAGTTTTCTTACCCTTAAATGTATAGAAAAGAAGTAGTGTTATATACAGGAACACTATTGTAGATGGTCAGGAGAGGATGTAATTCTGTAAAAAGCCCACCCCTGTTTCATAGCCTTACTTGAGAATTTTCTCAAGATTTTATTAAATTAATTCTGTAATATATAGTAGAGTTCCAGAAATAACAAGACATGCATAAAAATGCATAGAAACCTGTAATAAATGCTGGAGTCAACACAGCAGGTAATTCATGTTTAATGTGTGTCACTGATCATATGCATCCAGAGGCAGACTGGCAGCTGAGTTCATCACAATCAGATTTGACTTTGAGTTGTTAGGAGTAGCACCTTAGGCATTTTTGTCTATATGAATGCGATCAGTGAAACTAATTTTGTTAAAATTAGTAACTGATGTTTTATACTAACATAATTCTGTAATTTCTCTTTCAGACTTAGATTATGTTTTTGCACACTTCAGTGGAATATTTCTTACAAGTACTGTCTACTTTTTGATTTACTGTGCAGTCAAGAAAAATAAGCCTAATGTTTATCCACGAGCCATATTGCCAGGTATGACTGTTTTTTAAATTAGCAATTCATTTCAGTTACTTCTAACCATTTTGCAGTGATTAGTACAAGGTATGTGTTGGAATTGTAGTTCACTTTTCAAGTATCTTCATTTGACTTTTTGTCTCTTTTGAAAGAGCACTCCTGTTAGGTTAAGTAAGATTAGGAAACAGTGATGAATTTTGTTCTAATCTGAAACTAGAACAAAATGACATTGCAGATTTTCAAAAACTGACTTTGCGAGAGTGGAGTCACATGGCTTAGAAAACTGGGAACTGTAATTCACTTACTACTTCAATTGCAGTAGCTGAGTTTTATCCTTTGAGCTTTGGTTTAGATTACCAGAGCCACCTTGCTACAGTAGTTAATGTATCAAGATACATACGTAAAATTTCTGTATTATACTATAAGTATGAATTTTCCACAAATGCTGTGTATATCTTACTATGTGTGCTTTTGATTGGGATTTCTTTTTCTAGGGTTTCTTTCTGGTGTGCTTTGGGCAATAGCCAATTGCTGCTGGTTCATGGCCAATCACTATCTCAGTGCAGTTGTCAGCTTTCCAATAATTACTGCAGTAAGTATTTAAAACATAAAATCTGTAACGTGAATGAAATGTGAATGGCTTTTCACCCTTCTGTTAAACTGAAATTATGGTGGATCTAGAGTGTTCTTAATTAAGAGTGTACATTGCCTGTACACTGTTTGTGTACAATAAACAGAGTGTACTCTCTTTGTCTGTGGTAGTCTTTGGATTTTTAAGAACACAAATGACTCTGACAAGCACCATCTTGGTCAATGCCAAGCATAAGAAAAAGCAGAATTAAAAGTGGAATCTCTAGGCTATATAAAAGCCAAAGCTCTGGAATCAGAATTATATCAATATTAGCTATTTAACTGAAGAGATTAAAGGAAGAAACATTTTATACTTTCATCCCAGGAAGTACATTTTGGTCTGGATGTTTTAATTTCCGAGTTTTATCCCCTAGCAGTCATTTTGCCTAATTGTCAGGTATTTTTTCTTTTTACAGTCCTTGAACAAACAGAACAGATTATATACTGCTGAAAATAATGTTCTTATGCAAATGAGGGGAAAATAGCTTGACCTTTTCTGTTCTCTTTTATGATACTGTACCTTTAAAGCATAAACTCTATCACTAGGTGAAAGTAAACTTTGCCTTTACTCTCTTGCCAATGTACTAGTTGGTGATGCAAAGGTGGCAAATGAGAGTTAATAAATATACAAACCAAAGTTTTGCTTGACAACTGTATTTTGGAAGCAAACTAATGAAACGTCTTTAATAGGGATTAAGCTTTGCCTCAAGATGCAGTAAATCAGAATAAACTCTGCAGTATGCATTGAAAAAAATACTCAGAATCATTCTAATTAGAAATTGAAGGATTAATGGAAAGCAGCTTTAGTAACTTAGTTATCAGTATGCCTAAACAGCAAGGATATAAAATCACAAAATGAAAAATGTAAGGACAGCACTGATGGGGAACTGCCTATCTGGACCACGGGTTCAGAACTGCTGCTTTACTTCACCCTGGAGAGAATTTCAGAGAGTTCTTCATCACATCCCTTTAACAACTGGTTTCATTTTTAAAATACATTCCTCTCGCAGTGTATGTTATCTAGGAAGTGAAATAACATCTCAAATAATAGTTGAAATATCACTAGGAAACAGCATCCATACATACATACAGCATGAGACACCATTTCCTGCTGATATAGACCCATCTATCTGTCTCCCATAAGCTGCACTGAGGATGAACAGAGAAAGGTCACTGTCCAAGCATCTGTCAAGTGTTCCTTGGAGCAGCTCTAAAGGAAAGCATTAACAGAGCCAGTTTTTGCATCATATTCAGATATTTTCTCATCAGACATGAAAATTCAGATCGTTGCTCCCTCAGGGAAAAAACTGTATTACCAAGAGTGCCTGGAAGTTGCTCTTGTGTATCACTGTTTGCTGTTAGCCAGGAAATCTGTGCAACATCATAACCGATAATCAGTAGTTTTCCTGACCTGTCTCTGGCTGGCCTTGTGCATTGTCCAGATGCCAGCTATTCAGGAAATAAATCTGTTTTCCAGTCTCTTGATATCATACTGAGCAATAAAATCAAACTTTTCCAACTAGTTAGTCATGCTAATAAAGGAAATGTTAGGAATATCTGTAATAGCTGCCAATAAACCTGAATAGTCACACAAGGTAACATTGTGGAATCGAGTGGACTGAAATGAGGCATATTATTTGAGCCTACTGAAAAAACATTGAACAGCCAGGGCAGACTCCACACTGTAATTTAGAAAGAAATTGTGTCTACTCAAAAAAAAAATCAGTCTTTTGCTGATTTAGCCCTTCCTGAAGATTTTATTGTATCTTACTTAGTAAATATTTCAGTGATTGTGTTTTTGCCATGAATGGAATAGAAAGGCCTAAATGTCTTGTGCAGACAAAATTCAACCACCCTGAGCAATAATGAGAAGGCGGTAAATTTTAATGAAATGCTGTAATGTACAAATGAATCCTATGTTTTAGGGTCCTGGCCTTGTTGCTGCAATGTGGGGAGTCCTTGTATTTAAGGAAATAAAGGTAATGTTTTAAGTCTCTTAACTAATCTCTCTTGCTTGTCTCTAGCTCTGGAAACAGCTAATCTATCCAGGATCCATAGGTACCTAACTTGCTATTAGAGATCATCTTTCCCAATTTTGTGTTAAGCCTCCTTGGATCTAGAACTAAAAGTTTGATGTCTTACGCTGCAGATTAGTGTTACACCACATTAAAAGATCATCATGTTCATTATCTAAATCTTTGTAACTCTCTTAATCTTCCATTCCTTTCATAAATTTTGGAATAGCCTTTGCCTAAGTGCTTCTTGCTTAAAAATAATCTGAAAATAGACAAAGGTCTTTACAAATACCTTAAAAAATTGCTGAATTAATTTTGTGAATATTTTACTAAGTGTATGGGATTGTAGATTACTTGTATTAAACTTTACAACAGCAAGTATGTTACAAACTTTATATGAAATAAAATGGTGTAAAATTTATCATTTCATATAATAGATTTATTAATTTTGTCATAAAATCAAACCCTAATTTTTTTTATTAATTACTTTTTTTTTAAGTGTTATCGACTATGACAAGATGATATTTTTCTTTTTCTCTCCTTTTGCCTATATAGGGACTCAAAAACTATGTGTTACTGTCAGTATCGTTTTGCATCATTTTGGCTGGATCACTTTCCACAGCTTTTTCTAAAGTTTGAAAGGACCTTCTGGACCAGCAGATGGTGCTAACATTTAACACAAATGGAAAGATAATGTTGATAGATTGCAATACACAATAATTTTTAAAATGTATGTTCAACATTTACTCTAACTTGCTTCAGGCAAGTGAAAATTAAAACTATTTGACAGAAAAGAAAATATGGAAATGTTTGTTTCTACATTTCTTGTAATAGTAAGGATATCAAAAGATTTTATTAAATAAAACTGAAAGATTTTACAGTTACAAATTACCGTTTCTTCTGGTTCTGGTATTAAACTTCATGTTATCATAAATTGCAGTTTACTGTTGTGATGGTGCATAAAGAGAGTTTAATTCATAGTCTGTAATACTGTATGTATTTGCAAGCTATTTCGTTTTATTATAACATTCTGTGTTAAATACAAAATATATCTTTAAATACTCTTTATGGAACTCATAGACATGAAGATAAGAAAGCTTTTATTTAGAAGCATTATTCTTTAAACTCATCAGTTTACATAAAAATGTTGTCTTCCAATCACTTAGAATTCTGAAGGAAATAGACTAAAAAATAAATAAATATTTTTATTTATTATTATTATTTATTATTATTATTTATTTATTGGAAAATAAATTATTTTTGATTCACAATGTTTTCCATAACCACCACTAATGTGGGAAACAGTTTAGTTTCTTACTTGTGGCAGCTAAACTTTACATATGCAAAACATGTTGTCTGAACCTCTCCTTAGTCTTTTTCAGTGTATTAGACAATCCCAGCTCCTCCAGTCTTTATTTGTACTGTGCTCATAATTTCTCTTTCTTTTCTGATAATAGAATGGTTTGGCTGAAAGGGACCTTAAAGATCATCTAGTTCCAACCCCTCTGCCATGGCAAGGACACCTTCCACTAGACCAGGTTGCTCAAGGCCCCAATTTGGCCTTGAACATTTTCCGGGATGGGGCATCCACAGCTTCTCTGGGCAAGCCATTCCAGTGCATCACCACCGAGTAAAGATTTTCTTACTGACATCTAATCTAAACCTGCCCTCTTTCAGTGTAAAACCATTGGCCCCTGTCCTGTCATTATCTGCCTGTATAAAAAGTTCCTCTTCCTCTTTTTTATACACACCCATAAGCTTCTGGAAGGCTGCAGTGAGGTGTCTGAAGTTTTCTCCGTGCTGATCTTCACTAAGTGGACTAGATTTGTCTAGAAAACCAAGACATGGCAGTCAGGCTAGAGTCTTAAAAAAACAAGAAGAACAGCAGTAATATTATGAGGTTTTCCCTGCTCCAATTTGCAAGGTGTGGTTGTGGTTCCACATTATAGTATTATACATTATGTGGTTACACATACATTGTATGACACTTCTTGCCATCAGGGCTTGATATTGTTAACATGTTCAGATTGCACTTGTAATTTCTCCTTTCTCCCTTCCACCCTTCTTTGTGTACCCTTAACTGATTTGATTGTAGAACTGTTACTTAACCTGCTTATTCCTACCCAAGTGTCAGTACTTGATGTCTGATAGGTTTTTTCCCCTTTAAGGCATTTCTCTAATTTTGGTCTGATGTTAACCCTGTCCTTCAGCAAATCAGCATTTTTCAACGAGATGTTGTCTACAAATATAATAAGCATAGTCTCTAATTGCTGTAAATAATGAAAATGCTGCGCGATCCTGGCCTTTACTTACTTTTTGGAATTTAGTACTTCTTTTGATTCTGACAGAGAACAATTGATTACCCTTTGAGCACAATTTCCATCTGTCTTACAGTGATTTTATTTAGACAGCGTTCTCAGAGCTCTTTTATAACATCTGTGGTGGGTTGACCTTGGCTAGATGCCAGGTGCCAATCAAGTGACTCTATCACTCCCCACCCAGACAGGGGAGAGAGAATAAGACAGAAAATGACTTGTAGGTTGAGATGAGGCTTTTTACTAAAGCAAAAGCAGAAGTTTGTGGGTGCACAAGCAAAGCTGAAAATAACAAGGTTTATTCTCTACTTTCCATCAGCAAGCAGTGTTCAGCCATTTCCTGGGAAGCAGGGCTTCAGCACACATAACAGTTGCTCTGGAAGGCAAATGTAAATAATGAATGCCCCACCCCTTCCTCCTCCTTTCCTTAGCTTTTATATCTGAGCTGATGTCATAAGGTGTGGAATATCCCTTTGGTTAGTTTGGGTCAGTTGGCCTACTTGTGTTCCCTACCAGGATCTTGCCTCACCCCTAGTCCCTTGATGGGGGAAGGAATGTTGAGACAGAGTGCTGATGCTGTGCCAGTGCTGCTCAGCAGTAGCCAAAACACTGGTGTGTTATCAACACCCTTCTAGCTCCCAATGCAAAGCACAGCACTGCTGTGGGGAAATGAACTCCGTCTCAGCCAGGCCCAATACAATCTCCACACCTTATTCCATACTCTTCACTAGTTTATGCTTAGTAAATTACTAATGCCTTAGTCCTGCTCCCTAAGAGGTGACAAAGGCAGCAGCAGGATAACCTGCCTTGGGCAAGCAGGTGACAGCAGCACAGGCAGAGAGGCAGGTTCTTGCCCCCCACAGCCCCTGTTGCCTCTCCAGCCCCTCCTCTCGCCGGCCACGATCTGAGTGAGCAGCGAACTCTCCACAGGAAACATCCCTCCTGCTTCAGGCAGATGCTCTGGGCTCTGTGCAGGCTGTTCTGGTGCCCCTGCATGGCAGAATGGCCAGAGGATGATGATTTTCCAGCTGTGCTCACCTGCGTCTGGTCCATCTCGGGAGCCAGATGGGTGCAAGCAGGTAGCAGAAACTCGAGCTTCATGGTCACTCTGGCTACGATGGCCACAAATCACCACTTTACACACAGGAGCCTCTCTGGGAACAAGAAACAAATCACGGAGAGCACCTCTTTGTGTCAGCTCTCTGAGACCCTGTACCAAGAAGTTGTTGTCCAGGTGTTAGACCTAATTGTACCAGCTGTGTGGTGCACCCAGGTGGCACCCAGCAAGATGAATTCCCTCACAAGGACAGGGGTAGTTGGCTTCGATGTGTCCCTTGGTTCCTTAAATAATAATGATTTTTTGGTGGTGTCATTGTGACTGGCTGGCCAATAGCAGCCTCTCACAATGACAGCACACAATATTCTCTACTTGTGTCCAAAATTATGATCACTTTAGGTAAATGTTATGGTTTTATTTTATGGAAAACTTTTTTCGCCTTTGTTTACAAGCAGGGCTGTGCAAGGCAGGGCAGGGGGCGCGCCTGTCTGCGCGGTGCCAGGCCCTGGCCCCGGCGGGGTGTCGCGGGCCTGGCCCCCCCTTTTTTTTTTCCCCCCTCTGCCCCGCATTCCCTGCCCTTCCCCCCCCCCCTCCCCCCGCAGAGTTGTTCCCACCGGCGGACTCCCAGGGAGAGAGCNTGGGCTAGAAAAAACCTACCCTACCCTTCCCTCTCTCTCTCTCTCTCCTCTCTCTCTTTCTTTGTGGCATGGGCTCAGGCTCCCCTTTCCCCATCCCCATCAGAGTCACGGGAGCTGCAAAATCCAGTCCTACCCCCCACGAGTCCCCAAAAATCCCAGGGGTGGGAGCTAACCCCTCTTCCCATCTCCACCAGGCTTCTCGGGGTCCTCAAACCCAGCCCTGCCCTGCGGGTCCCCAGATCCCAAGGGGGGGAAGTCAATTCCAGTTTGCTCTCCTGAGGCTTATCCAGCCTCATTCTCTCTCTATCCCTAACTTTTCTCCCTCTGTTCCTTGGGAGCATTTTGTCCCCCGGGAAGTCCCTATGGGAGCCCCTGTTTTCACTGACCCCTTCTCCCCTCCAACACCCCCTCTAGCCACCAGGGATCAGCTCTGAAAGCCCTCCTATACCCTTCACACCTGCTTGCAAACAGGCCTTTGCTTCAAGACAAAAAGCTTGTGTTATTTCATTGAGAAGGACTATTTTGTTGTGTGCTGGCTACTCGTGTTTTCTTACGTTGGATACTTGATTTAATTTTGGGGGGTTTTTTCTTTGGTTCTTATATTGTTTTGATAAGGATGTTTTTAATACATAACATTTAATAAAGTTCTATATACTCAAGTCTCCAACAATTTAATATTGAGTTTATTTTAATTCACTTCCACTGTCCCCATTAAACGGCAACAGTTAAGATATGTCACTTTTAGATGAAGAAAAGAAACTTAGATGCAATATTTCGTGCTGAACTGGTATATGGGAGTTTTTACAAACTTTACATCTTTTCCTCGTCTCTAGAACATCCATGATTTTGAAGGCTCAGTATATTAGATTTACTACAGGAAAAAATCCCAACCAAGTAACCAGATGGGTTTTCTTCTTCTCAAGTGGACATGGACCCCACTCAGCAATGAAGAGAGTACATGGTCCTGTGGCTGCCATTTATTTCCAGGATCATGAGAGACAGTATTACAGAAGAGACCACAACTTCCTCCCTTTCTCCTTTCCCTTCCCACCATCCTTCACCCATTCCCTGGGATAGATGATATTAGAGCCTCTACTGTCTCTGTCTTCAGGGGTGCTCTAAAGTTGACTTCTGGTATGGGCACAGCATCTATCTACTGGATATCATTACAGTTCAATCTTCCAGGACAGATCATCTTTACATTTCCTAGGTTCCGTACAAGGTCATTGGCTTTCTGAAACAAACCAAAAACCTTAACTCTATGGTAACATAGTAATTGCCATGTAAATGTATGTAGTTTGATCCAGTTCTATGTTGTAAAGCTATCAGATGTGAAAACTTAATTGCTGACTGCCAAGATGTTAATAAGAATTATTCTTTGTGAAGGTTCAAGTATTACCTTTACTAAAATGGTTTTTAGCAGCTATCCTATTAGATTTGACTTGTCAACTGCAAAAAAAAACCCCAGCTCTTTGAACACTTTTCTATGAAAAATCCCATGTGGAAATTCATCAGGATATATGGTTTAAATATGTATGTATTCCAAAATAGTTCTTGTGATATTCATTTGGAATATGTTGCATAAATATTCCACTCATTTCTGAGATTTTCTTGGTCTCGAAGTTTCTAGTTAGAAGTAACACTGTTGCTTCTTTCATGTGAGAATTCTGGATTAACAGCATGTTTATAGAGCTATTTGTACAAAACAGTCTGGCAGTAACTGAGTTTAGTAAGAAAAAATTCATCCGCTAATATAAATTATCCTGGTTCTGTTTATATCAGCATGTTTTTGTGTAATTGGAAGAATCGCATTTCTGAGAGACAACTGAACTTTCAAATATTTCTTTAGGCCTGTATAACAACTTTTAAGAATATATTTGAGCTTGTTTTAAGAATTTCTTTTCTAATACTTAGTGGCAAAATATCCTTTAAAACAGACTGGGAGTTTGGGAGTTTCTAAAATTTTTGGGCCATGTTGGGAACCAGGGAACTCAGTGTCTTTTTTTTTTTGTCCTTTTTTTTTTTTTTAGATTTTCCTTACCTGTTTATTCCTTTCCCTATGTGTATTTCTGAGATTTACAGCCCTTCCAGATTTTTATTCCTTCATATTCTTAGTAAAAATTATCGTTATCTGGTAAATAACAATCATTCCTGTCTTCAAATTAAACAGTGAAAACTGGCTTTTTTATCCCCATATACATTTTTTATCTTATCTATATCGTAATTTTTTTTTTCAACTGATACTCAAGGTTGATTAAATACTATTTCAAGCCTGACTTGATCCTTGAATTGTCTTGCATCTGGTGTGAAAGTAAAATGAAAATCAAGGTGATGCATGCTATCAATTAGTGTCTGGTTTTTTTCTTTTAATTTTGACCTTGCTTTCAAATAAAAAACTGATGTTTAATGTCCTATTCCATAATTACTGAATGGATTCCACTTTCTTTAGCTATATATAATGCTGACAGATGGTGACTACGGAGCATTTCATTTTAGTTGCTACAGATGAAGTGGTCATTCTTACATTCTTCATTCTTACCTATCACAAAACATTTTTTAAAAATCTAAAATATATTTAATTTTTAAAGTAAATACCAAATAGTTCTTGTGTCTCTTATTGCACCAAAGGGCCTGTTTGAGAGTCTAACCTGAGAAAGGGAATAAGACTCAAAGGAAACAGGACTTGCATCAGTCCTGTTAGTATTAGTGGTTTAGGCAGTCTGACAGCATAATAAGTTTAAAAATTGTGCAAGTAACTCCTAATGAACTCAGCTTTGGGTATTTATATAGGAACCAATGCACTAGTAATGACATAAATTACACCTAGAGATACATCAGTTAATTCCCATGTCCTAGAATTTTCATGCTGCGAATCTTTTAGAAATATTTCCTTTAGAACCGGAAGACAAACCACATAGTTCCCAGGGCCAAAGAAGGAAACAGGGAGGGAGGGAGAGGTTTTTCCCCTCACTAGTTAATAAAATGAGAGAACTGGTGGCAGCAGTGTTTCTGTGCCCCTTGGTTTGCTGCAGAGAGGGAAACTCACAGTAGGCTGAGATAGTCTCACTGAGCCCATAGGCAAGCCTGGAAGGACAGTGGGTTTTGTTACCATTCATGGACCAGAGAAAAAATGATAACCTCTAACTGATGAGTCATTTCTCCTTTTTAATTATTTGCAGATGGAGGCAGAGGAGAGGAGCATTTGTTCAGGAGCTGCAGAATGATAGCTGCCCCCCTCTGTATTTGCACATCTGAGCTTTAATCTTAGCTGAGGAAGACCCCAGGAGTGCAAAGGCCACAGGCTCTCTGCAGATCCATCTTAGGAAAAGGGCTGATCTGGTACTTAACTGGTTAGCAATATTTTGCATCAAGCAATGCCCTGACACTGCCGTTTATATTCCAATTGATTTTGTGCACAACTGAAAGGCTGGAAATTGTTGTGTAAAACCATATCATGGCTTGTGTTCTTGAAGCATACAGTGCTCATCAAGTTCAAAGGAAATGGTTTAGACTGTTGGCTTGTTATGTTTCTTCCAGATGTACTTTGAGTATGCATAACCTCATCATCAACTGCTTCAGATATTTGTGCCTAGCATTTTTGAAGTAGTTGAAATTTAGTTCATAAATCTCTACAAAAGTTAACATTTCTAGCTAACTAAAGCTGTACGTGATTAAAAAAATGACTCATTTGAATGTTTTAGAAGTTGGCAGCATTTCATATTATGTAATGTTTGTAATGAGAATGAGATATTTACTGCAAATAAGTTAAGCACTTCAAACTTGTGACTCTTGAAATGTACATTGTGTTTTCTTGGCTTTCAAGACACTAGTCACCATAAAACCTTCTGCTTGCACTCTCCTAACTTCACAGACATTGAAGTAAAATGCTTCTCTTTTTAATTCTTTAGTGATTACACTTATTGTAGTTTGGAGCCAGATAGATTCTTTTTCTTAACTTGGTGAGCAACAGTCTATTCAATGAAGCCATAGGGAATTTCACAAAAAAGAAGGATAAGCTGAACTATGTAGGTGTATTAATGTATGGTTTCAGTGATCAAGCCATTCTATTCTCTAGCAGATCACAGCTTTTTTTACTTTTATTTGGCGATTGCCAATCTTACCACGTCCCCTTGTCACCCCTGCATATCTTTTTTTTAGGGGAAATAGTGGTAATCAAGCTAGACTGATCCAGTTAATAAACTTCTGCTATTGAACCAAGATTTCACTCATGTTTCTCATTATGTGGGTCGCGTTAATTAAAGATTATGCCACTACCCGAGAGCTGCTGGGAAATTCTGGGAGCAGCAAATGGCACTTCAACCTACCACATTAAGAAGGGCATGTCCTTGCTACTTTTTATCCGATGGTTAGGGCAGAACTGATGCTTCCATAATAATTTTTCCCTCTTTGATTTACTTCGGTAAGAAGGTTTAGCTTTATTTTTTTACTTGAAGGTAGCACTTTGTAAACATTTATAAATTCATTGATTTGCTGCTTGCCCTGTTTAGTATAATTTCGTTGCTTTTACAGATAAAATCTTGAGTTTACTAGAAATTCAGAATCTTGGCCACTATAAACACAGTTTTGCATATGATTTGTTCTTTATCAGCTATGCCTTAGACATTGCACATTAACTATTGTCAGATGCTTGTGGCTGTTTAAAGAAATGATGTGTTAAGTTTCCTGATCTCTTTCAATTTTAAGTCTTCATAATGTGTGTGACAACTGGAACTGATAACACAGGAAAGTATTACTGGGCCTCTATGAAACATGCCCTGACTAGGATTTGGAGACCTCTTGCATTTCCTCTTGCATTTTTTTCATGACAGAGAACCAAAACAGCATAGCTGGACTACAGGAAATTGATTTCTGTGTGTCTAGAATGCACAGAGCTGCTATGCCATGAAATTGCTCCTGAAAGTTTAAAAGGAAGAAAGCACTACAGCAAGGCTATTCCCTTCCATTTTACTTAATTTGTTGTCTATGTATCTGTTTCTATAAGCATTAGCTTTTAGTTCAATGCAACGTGCTAATGGAAAATTATTCAGCATAACAAATTTTAGGTCTGCCATCAAAGCATGGCAAAGAATGTTACAGATTCAAGTGACCAAGTTACATTTATCTGCAAAATGCAGAGACTCTAAACATGTAAATATCAATATGTGTCTGTTTGTAGACATATAGGGATACACTCTAAATGAAATCCTTATAGTTAAGAAAGATCTAGGAATTTTTGCAAGTAGCTATATGAAAATGTCAACTCAGTGATTAACAGCAGTTGAAAAATGCTAGCATGTTCAAAATTATTAAACAATAAATGGAGAAATATCACTATGCCAGTGTGTAATCTCAGTTCACTGATCTCCGAAATACATGTATAATGGATTTTTAAATGTCGAAAAGAAACAATTTAATCTTCCCTTGTGCAGAATAATTCTGTATTTAAATAGAACAGGACTTCTCAGGCTAAATTATAAGACCAAAATGTGAGTGACATGCCAATACATTAGTAATAAGAAGCATGTTAATAAGGAATTATTAGTCACTATGGGTTATGATGCAAGAACAATTAAACACACAACAAAGCTATTAGAAAAGAGGTTTGAAAGACAAAAAGAAAGTGAATTTTTCAAAGAAAGCATAATCTGCATTTTGAAACTTGTTTTCAGAAGATGTGGTACCCATTAATACTATAAATTAGTTCTGAGGCTATTAATGAAAGATAAGGCCATTTCTGACTGCCAGTCACTACAGCAGATCTGAATGAAACCTCTGGCTCAGGCCTGTAAGCCAACTGATTTCCAGAAAGAGGTATCTCCTGAGAGAAACTTTCTTGTCCCAGACATATTCACTCAAATACTAATATTTTCAGAATTCAGCTATTCTACAACATATACAGAACATCCTGATATTTGTTTCATTAAGATGGTCATAGAAATTCCATGTCTAGATTAAGTATATAAGCATCTTTTCAGTATAATTTTTGAACAACTCACATTACTGGAATGTTCGTAAACAGTGCAAATGTCATGGATAATACTGACATGCGGTGCTTAAACTAGAACTCTGTAATTTAAAATGTTTACATTGATGAAGAACATTAAGTTAAAACTCATAGTTTTACTAAAATCTCTGAAATACTCCTTCTAACACAGAAATTGGCACAAACCTGAGGCTGTTTCTGACAAGTGAGTATCATTTTGACTGCAGTGTGCCTCTGAAGGATTACAGTGTTTGTTTGCATTGTATCTGCTGTGGCTTCTCTCCTGCTTCTCACTGCACAGCAAAGAAATTCCTTCATGGAATCAACATGTGATCTCTTAGTAGAGGTGGGGAATACTTTTGATTAGGGGTAATTGTATTCTTTCTTCAACTTCTGTCCAAATTTGTGATCATGGTCTTTGTTAATTGTGATGACAAACACAAGGAAGAGTAAGTCAAAAGGCAAAAGTCCAGAAAGCAATAAAAAGAAAATGTTAAAGAGAGATGGTTGAAAAAAGCAGAAGGAACAAGCTAGTAGAAATAATGTGATAAGCAATACAAGCAGAACATTTATGTAAGACTTCCATTAGAAGGATGATGAGCTTTTAATTAAGATATGGCAGACAGGCAGGAATTCAAGAAGTATATATGACACATCAAACCAAGAGGAAGATAATCGTCTTTTCAGTATAGTAATAAAATTGAGGAGCAATGAAATTACAGTAACAACTTCTGATTATCTGTGTTAAGGGGACTTTCAGCAAATCAGTTTGGCATATTAAACCGATTGTGCTTCTAATTTAGGGACTGTGGCATGTTTTAGCATAACTTGACTCAGATAATAACTTGGGATCTGTCTCTTCTAGGCTTACACAGTGAAGTACAGGAGGCTGAAAAGACCAGTCTTTGTACAATTTTATCTGAGAATGCTTTTGTTATTTCTCCCCAACCATTACTATGTAACACCAGCGTAACTTATTTTCCTAGTTACTCAAGTGATAGTTCCATTATTTCTCTGTGTGTTTGTTTGCACAATAAACATGACTTGGAGAAAATTTCTATTGTGCTTTAGTCTTCATTTTGAAATCTGTAGGCACTAAGGTTGGCTAATAATGTTTGAACATACTAGAGAAAGGATAGAGCAGAAAAGAAAAATAATGTTTTAGTCCTCTTATGACTACTTGAATGACTATTAGTGAGATTTCTGTCAGTTTCATAAGGAAATTAAAAGCTCTGCTATTACAACAGGAAAATACTCTTTCACTTTAAATTAAGAATAGTTCTTAACAAATAGTATTGAACTGATCCATATGCTATCATTTTATTGATAAGGCAGTATCTCATGTAGTTCTAACATCATTAAAAAACAAGATAGTTTCAGGGAAGAAAATATTTCTGCTCGTTCTATGATCTAAACTGTTTCTTTAAAAAAAAAATTGAGAAGGCTGAGCACAAGGAATGTTAAAGAAAGGGTCTGTTTGCTAACCTGCCTTTTAATTCAAGCTCTATTATAAAAATTCTCTACTTATGTATCCTGCTGAACCTGTTTTTCAGATTTTTAAATATTTCAGTCTGGGCCCAGAGCCAGTTCCAGGAAACAGCAAGTATGCATCTTTATACCATATTGATGCCAGTTTGAAGGGATTATCTTGTTTTCCAGAATCTTGTCTTCCACTTTAAAATGAGATTTGAAAGCATGTCCTTCACCTAGAGTAGTTCACAAGAGGAGCCCTGACATGAATGAGCTGTGTGACAAACTCACCAGTGGATGGAATTGCAGCTGTCCAGTGGTGTATCCACAGAGCCATTGATACGGGTGACTGAGATGTACCAGTCTTGATGGGAGAGTGAGTCAGGTGGACAAAATGTGTGTGCCCAGCCTGTTCCTGCATGAGGGAGTGTGGGAGGAAGAAAAATCATTTCCTAAGAAAGGATGTTCTTAAAGCAAATTGAATGACAAGAAGCAAGATCTAGGTAATTTTAGAGAATAACTGTGTTTTGGTCAGGAAATTATAAGAATCCGTCTGTTGGTAGCAAGGATGCTTTAAACTATTCAGTAAAATATTCTTATTTTGGCCATACTGCTGTCTGTAAACATGGGCAGATGCAGGACAGAAGGGGTGGATGATCCTGTAACCACACATTTATGCAACAGTGATTTGTATAGAAGAGAGAAAAGAAAATCTGAGCTACTCATAAAATTTCTGCCTGTTTCTGAGATGAATATTAAAGCGAGGGGGGTTTTATCATACTGTAGCAGGTATCAGAATAAACCAGTTTTTCCCTTTTAAACATGGATAGGGAAAAAAACCCCTGATAACACAGCAGTATCAGCAGTATCATCATCATTGCTTTCCCCAAACCTCAGTGAGGAGGTTAATATGGTAGCAATTGTACCTTAAAAACAAAATGACAATGTTTGTTAATCAGGCTTAGATATAAAAGCTTCCAAGTGGTCTGATATATATTTACATAAGTTTGTAGAAGCATCTTAATGTTATCTCCATGCTTCTCTAAGCTCTTGTGTGCTCCACTGTGCTCATCTCGCTGCTCCCTTCTCATTCTGCTTACCTTCAAAATAATTCAGCAGTAAAAATCTTAAATAAAGGAAAGGTTTTCCTTAGGCTTTGTGGAGAAGCAGTACTCCTTTCCCTTCCTAGGAAAGCTTGTCTTCCCATGCTTTAGTCAGGTACAATCTCAGTGAAATTTGGTTAAGAAATAATCAGTAACCAGTAGCTCTGGTATATTATAGGATAAAACTGAAGGCTAAATTCTTCAAAACAATTACCAAATAACACTAGCTACAAAAATCCATCTGGCCATGGCATAAATATTTATTCCTTGTAGCCACAGGTCTTACTTATCAGGATTAAGTAGCTTCACAGATTTCAGTCTCTGTTACTTTAGGATACTGATAAGAAATCTTTCTACAGAGAAAAGACAGAACTGTGTGTTTAAATTACATTTTAAGTGAGCTATTGATGGTAGTTTGCAATTAGTATCACTTCTCAATCAGGTTTTTATATCCCTTTTGATTTTTCTATACTTCTGCATTGTGCAAGAGTGAGCAAATGTGCTTATCTGCTGCAACACTTACTCTGTATTTGTAGTTTAAAAATTTTCGTATTGATTGCAAAGAATGAAGATTCAGACACATTGTGTCATCACATCTTAAACTGTTCTTAGTCAAATGGTTTAATTTGAATGATCCAAAACACAAGCATGTAGTTTTAAATTTTTTTGTATTTTCTTTACATTTCCCATTTGTATTTATCCACCTATGGAATAAGATCTGAGGAAAAACATAGCTGTGTATATAGACTTGTACAGAAGTATAAATATACATATGTAAAGAAGATGAAATTATTCTGCTACATTAAAAGTCACAACAGTGCAAATCTGCTTAGCAGCATTACAAATTCAGGACTGTCAGTTTTCATGAGCAGATATTTCTAATGCAATTTTCTCAATAATAAAGGTACAAGATATCTTATGGCAAATAACCACTGCAGATTTACATTCTGTGATGCCTTATCACACTGAGAAGGAAAAATTATTCTGGCTTTCCTAGTAAAGTAGAAAACCAACCTAGGGAAGTTATGCTTGGACTGTTCAGTTGGTAAGAGGAAAGCTTTGGCTACTGTCCAAAGCAATGTATGTAAGTATGCATTTTTAAAATAGTTCCACAGAGGTATTTTAAATAGTTCATCAGAAGACATGTTTAATCTAAAATACTTTCTCCTCTTTAGCAGTATGATCAATAAGCAAGTCACACAGATAAAGAAAGGAGTGTTGTTCTTGGATAGTTTTGCTTTTCAGTCAGAGTGAATCAAGATGCCACTGCCTTGGAATGGGTTTGTGACATCTGCAAAATGTTGGGAAAGAACTAAAAGCATACTATGAAACTTCAGCTTGAACATAGTTATAAAGGTTTGGGTTGGAGATTTTTTTGCATTTTATATCGTGTGTATATAAAGAAATGTTTTCTAGACTATAAAGAAATTCCCAATTTAAATTACCTAGGTATCATTTTCATATTTTAATTTTTCCTGACAAAATACCTCCTTACAGCAAAGAATCAAAATGAAGGAAAGACTAGGGAGGAAACTCATGTGCTACCAAGATTTGCTTAAACTGCTTAAATGCCTAAACTTCAATGCAAATATAGAGTTATTTTCATTATATGTCAAAGAAACATGATTTATCAAGCTACAAAAATATTTTTGCTTAACTTATTCCAAAATACTGCTGGAACTTGGAAAGTGTCATGGTGATAGGAGAAAAAAATGTTACTGTAGTACAGAGGATTCAAATATTTTTCTTACGTCAAGGCCTAACAGAGGCTATAGAGGAGTAAAATACTTTAATATTATCATAGTTTTATAAATTATATGTATTTATTATTTTAGATATGTAGGGCTACCACCACTGACTGGTAATACTGCTTCATGGATATTTTTCCTGAAGGAAAGCTGGCTAACCATCTGTTAACTCCACTCTTGTCTGTAACAGAGAAAAATCCTGCAGATGTCAATACTGATTCAGACTTGATAATTACAGTGCCTATAGATGAAAAAGAAGAATAAAATCTTTATCTAGAGAAGGGAGGGACTGTAGAGTCTATGATAAAAGTGAGCTAGGCTCAAGGAGGACAGTTTCTTTAAATTGCCACAAAAATGGGGTTAGAGTGTTCTCAACAGTGCAAAATGGTTAAGTGTCAGAACACACAGGAGTAGGTCTGACAGTATCAAAGCTAAGCAATATAACACGATGTACTTTAAGTAAATCTTGACAAGCCTTAGTGGGGAAAAGAAATGCCTGTTGCTCTGAAGAACTGTTAATTGCCATTGACTGGCCTTGGAGTCCAGGAGTGTTCAGCCCACATCCTTGACTTAGTCAGATGTTTATCCATACTGCCTGGACAGAATTGAGAGTGTATCTGAACATTTTAACTGATTTTCCTGCTAGGAAACACGGGAGAAAAAAAAATTCCAAATTTTTTGAGACAGAACTTATTCGAAACCAATAGAAAAGTGATTGTTACTGCTGCTCTGCTATTGGTTAACTAAAAAACTGAAGCAAATGAAAGTTAACACATGAAAGATAACACTGTTCTCACCTTTTCTTTAGAAAAGAGATGCACCTGCAAAAGAAAAGACATTCCCAGGTAAAATACAAGCTAAAACTCAAATGCCATCAATAGAAAGGTGTCTAACTATTAAGCTTCTCATTCAGAAACAGCACCTCAAGGAATGTGTATGTTAAGCCCTTGCTTCTAAACTTTTTGAAGGCATAGATTCCCAGATGTATTCCTCTGCAGGATTTTCCAATTCTGTAATTTTCAAGTTGTTTAGTTCTATACAAAACATGAATTTTCAAGTATGTGTAAATTAAAAGTGCTCTTACAATGAAAAACATTTACTTCAGCAGATTCTCATGAACGGAACATGAGCAATTATCAGAACAAATGCATTCTTGCCAAGAGTCTGCTATAAACATCTGTATTTCTGATTTTCACTTGCATTCATCTTCACTTCAGTTTTTTCCTAAGCTAATCTTTTTGTTTTCTTGGTTTTGTTTCTAGGCATGGAATTTGGTTTGAGATCATTTAAGAAAGTGTAGAAGTTTAGCAGAACCAAAAAATGCATTGGAAAGTGTGGGGGGTTTATTTAACTTAGGTGCAAATAGGGCTTTTAAAGCACGTATTGTTTCTTGAGCTTCTAACTAATGATTTAATAGGAAAGCATTTCTAAATCATCTGTTGAGGAAACTGAATTTTAAAGATGAAATCTCATACTGCAAGTCTGGACAAAGAGGAGAATGTGTGAAATATGCCTTCTTATATGATGCAAGGGAAAGGAGACATTTCCTGGGGAAATTTAAACATTTGCAGGCTCAGAGGCCAAGGCAATTTGGGACACAATCTTTGAGAAGAGATGAGAAGAGATGGATGGCTTTCCTCTCCTCTCATGGTTTGGCATAGGAGTATGTTTCAGAAACTTCCTTCCCTCACTCTCTGTCAAAGATTTCAAATAAATCTTCCCTTTTAGGTGATACTTCCTGTGGTTTTTATTTTACTTTAGGCCATGCTTTATTTTCTCACGCAGTACATGAAGTTCCATTTTTAGAGTACCATGGAAGACTTCCTTATATACACATCCAAAATTTCAAAGTTTCTTATTGCTCTGTACTTTTCAGATATTTCTTACATGAAAAATCCTTTATTGTAAAATATGTAATTATTTGTGTCTTTATGAAAAAAGAATAGAGATTTTTATCCCTAATATTATTACAAAGAGAGCTACAGTATGTGTGTCGCTTATTTCTTGTTAAAGGGATGCTTGAATTTTTGGCTATGGAATAGAATAACTGTGCTATAAGTCTTGAAAAAATGTAAAAATGCATGGGTTGCATAGATGGATTCAAACTTCTTAATTTTTGCAAATTCAAGGAGGGACAAGTCCTTTTTTTTTGCTGACAAAAATATTTATTATGCCTATGTTAGAGTTGCAGTACATGTATATGCACAAAACATGCTATCTTCACAAAAGCAAAGGGTAGTAACATTATTTCTTGTAAAGAGAGTAACTTGTCTGAACTCTAACAGAATTCCTTCTCTATTCAGTCAAGGTCTATTCAAGTCTAAATTAGCATTATTATACTTAATATATAATATGAGTGAGTTCTCCATCAAGCAAGCAAAATGCTGACATTTATTTGGATTTAAAACCTGCAGCTCCAGCCCTGCTGTTTGTGGCTTTTTAAATTTGGCTCACTAACTGGGATTGTGTTACACACTGGGCTCAGGCAAATTAACATCTAACAATATTCATTTGTTGATCTACAAAATGATTCATTACTAGCTACAAATCACAGTTACTTCTGCGAAAGTTCCGTGTTGTTAAAGTGGGCCTTGCAGTAAGTATAACTGCTGAGATATTATGATTTGAAACTTGAAACTTTAAGATTACTTCAGCACAAACAGAAGGAGCTGAGGTTTTGAGGCATTTATTTGAATCCATGCATAATTAGAAAAGCTCACATACTTATGCAATCGAATTTGCTAAAAAAAAAAAAGGGTTAATATCATCAGGAAGGTAACTGGCAAAATAATTATGTCTCCATTATGCTAGGTAAGTAATGAACCCATAATCTTTTTCTGCTAGCCCATTATATCTTTCTGTCTCACAGAAACATGATTGCACCTGTTTCACAAATAGTGTGTCTGGATGTACCTTGGAAAAGCTATAAAATAAAGAAAAAAGAGAGTATGGCAATTATTAGATCCTATTATTTATTTCAGTTAAAAAAAAAATCGTCTGTTCAACATTCTTTTTCCTGCTCTTAGTATGTTTGCATCATAAATACAGTTGAATTTTCTTAATTGGTTTTGAGAGTTTTAGAAAATTCCCTTGTTAATAGATGGAATTTCTGAGATGTTAGTCTTTTGTTACAAGGTATTCTGATAAAATTGTCAGATGCTAAAATGAAGTCCTATTAAGAAACTCGTAAACTGGAGTTACAGAAATGTTTTCCTTTGGGTTTTTTTTCCAAGTCTCTAAAATAATTTTTAATGAAAAAAATAAGGCAGCTGGTCCCACATAATAAAGGAAAACAAATTCCTCAGAAAACTAATGTGGAAAATAATTCACGCCTAGAATTTTAATTGTATATCTCAAAGTCTGATTTCTGTCTGTTTAATTTCCATATTGTGTCACAGAAAACAACCCCAGCCCTCTCAGCATGTCTTCTTAAGAGAGGTGCTCCTGCCCTCCGATCATTTTGGCCCTCCAATCATTTTGGCCCTCCTCTGGACTCACTCCAACAGGTCCACGTCTTTCCTGTGCTGAGGAGCCCAGACCTGGATGCAGACCTCCAGATGGGATCTCACCAGAGTAGTAGGGGAACAGAATCACCTCCCTCGTCCTGCTGGCCACACTTCTTTGGATGCAGCATAGGATAGGGTTGGCTGTAGGATACATAATTAGGTGAATTAACAATATTCTTAAGCAAGGCAGCCTGTGACAGAAATGTTGGCTTTCTGGGCTGCAAATGCACATTGACAGCTCATATTGAGCTTCTCATCAACTAGCACGCCAAGTCCTTCCCCTCAAAGCTGCTCTTGATCCATTCTGCCCAGCCCATATTGATATCAGGGTTTGCCTCAACTCAGGTGCAGGACCTTGAACTTGGCCTTGAACTTGCTAAGGTTTGCACGGGCCCACCTCTCAAGCCTGTCAAGGTCCTTCTGGATGGAATCCTTCCCCTCCAGCACATTGACCACTCCACACACCGTGGTGTCGTCTTGCAGGGTGCACTCAACCCCACTGTCTAGGGAGAACTAATAAGGGAAGATGAGAAAGAACAACTGCCAGGTAGTTGTCGAGGGAGAGAATTTAAAAGCACCACCAGGATTGCTCAGTTTGGGCAAAATGCAATAGAACAGTGCACATGTGCTTGAGTGTTTGACAAGGATAAAATGGATTTACACACTTGCTTGTACTGTACATACACAGAGTTCAAGGTGCAAGTGCTAGAAGACCCAGGTTAGCCCTGGCCAGCCCTTCTACCACCTAGGGCTACTACACACTTCCAGTCCGTGAGATCTGGGGCTTTCAAAACCTTTTATGTTCACTCTCTTAAGCAATCTAGTGGAGGGAAAAAAAAAAGTAGAAAAATGCAAAAGAAACCTATCAGAAGCCTGTCTTTGCAGGGTTTACATTATTCAGCTAGAACATTATTTCTGTGGGTGGGGAAGAAAGAGACACTGGCCTGGGAATGGGCAGCTGTGAACACTTCTCAGAGCTTCCATTTAGAAAAGCCTCACACAAGCATCAGTGGGCCCTGTGTTTCCTTATGGTTGCTTTCAGTATTTCTTTCAGGTTACCACAGTGACACTGTTGTTTCATTGTGGTTCACTAGGGAAAGAAGTGATTTGTTCTCTGTAGATCCCAATTATTCACTCTGTATTATTTTATGTGTTAATGTTGTCTCTTTCCTTTGTTTGTTTAAAATTAAATTGAAGAAATTAGTATTTCATGAACATTTTAATTTAGTTTTACAAAGCAATACAGAAAGCAAGAACCCAAAAATGTATTAATCAGACAGCAGCTTTGGATTACTTTTCAAGGATATGAGACAAAATCAAAACTCAGAATTACTATGGGTTCATTTCAACAGTTATTTTCAGATTTTTATAATTCTAAGTAGAGGCTTGTCCTCTTTCTATTGGTAATATATCTTACAGCTAAACTTTGATTTTACCACTGCATATTTCCCACCTCTCCTTTTTAATAATTTTTGCAGCCTTTGTTTTCTACAGTATCAGTTTTAAATTTTTAAGCCTTTCAAGTTCAGAAGTGTCATAAAGCTCTGAATATCTCTACCCTTTCTTCTCTAGAAGGTCAAGGCAGTGTGCCAACAGCATGTTGGTTCTCCGCTCAGCCGAGAGGAGCTCAAATAAACCATATGTTAAGTCTCATTGATTGGATTTACACTTGGCATTATATAGTTATATATCTTGAACCAAAAAACCAATCTGATTTCAAATTGCAATCATGAGGAAACAAAGAAGTGGTTGCATCTGTTAGCAGTATAGCATGTCTCTTCTGTTCTTTGCAGTTAGTGTTGCTTACTCTACAATAGATTACATTAAAAAATTCTGATATGAAAAGTAATTGTAATGGAGAGAAAAGGCTTCTAAATGATATATTCTTATTTATTTAGCAAAAATCTCTAAAACTAGTGCTTTCTATAACATACTGAGACTTGGGGATTTTCTCATGTCCTTTTTCTTTCCTTCTTGCTTTTTTACGAGGAAAAACCAAATGTTGGCAGAGGTACTTGTCTAAATCACTGCAACCTTCGTTAGTTTAACACTTCTCCTTTGTTGACTGTTAAGTTAATACAGCAGCATTATACTGCTGAGGGTTGCAGAATGTTTTGGTCCTTTTGATTTCTGGTTTAATTGAATCACACCAGCAGAACTGCTCAAAATTGACAAGTTGTACCAGCAAAACTGCATTTTTCTCAGTAGAGCTCACATAATCCATTTACTGCATTGATACAGTGTGATCTCTTTAATACACCTGCATTTATACCGAAGTGTTTTGTTGCTACCATACCTAACTGCTGGCACGGTGAAGCACTACTGACATTAAAAACATTTAAGAATCCAAATGCATGGTATTTCTCAACCTTAAAAAATCCTGTATAGGCAGAACAATACATTCCACCACAAGCAACTTAAGCAAGAAGCATGTTTCCCCATTTCTTTTTTCTATTTGCTATCCTAAGCTTATCTTACAAAATTTTAATTTGTGGTAGTTGCCCGCCAACATTATTATTTTGGGGCTTGTTGATATTTATATTCATGGTCATATTTTAAAGACAAATTCTAAAGAAGATATCTGCCAAAGAGATTTTATCAACAGAAGGACTAGATTCTTTTTTTTTCATGCTTTGAAAGAATGTTGTCTTTGAAAAAGTCTTATCACTGTATTAAATATAATGTCACAGACTGTTAAGTCACAATCTGATTCTTCAAAGCAAGTTAATTAATCTTCAAATGCATATTAATCACACATCCTTTGCATTTCAGCACAGCTCAAACATTAAGTACATCAGACATTACTTTCAGTAAAAGGTGAAATGATTAACGTATAACATTTGAGAAGTAGGAATTTTAATCAAAAGTACATTAAAAGTATATAATTTTGGATGCACAAGGCTGAACCTCCAGATGACTGGCTTTGTTGCAAATCAACATTTCTGAACATCATTACCATTACTTGACAGCTGCTCTGTATCAGTTGTGAACTAATTACTGGTTACAGTTCACATCCAGCTGGCAAGTCCCTACACAGTAATTGCCACCAAGTGACACAAATCTGAAATTTACTTGGGCAAGTAAGTCACAGAATATGCCAGGTTGGAAGGGATGCACAAAGATCATCAAGTCCAACTCCTGGCCCTGCGTGTGACCATCCCCAGGAGTCACACCATGTGCCTGAGAGTATCGTCCAAACACTTCTTGAGCTCTGTCAGGCTTGGTGCTCTGACCACTTCCTCAAGGAGGTTGCTCCAGTGCCCAACCACCCTCTGGGGGAAAAACCTTTTTCTAATATCCAACCTAAACCTCCCCAACACAATTTCAGGCCATTTTCTTGAGTCCTGTCACTGGTCACCATAGAGAAGAGATCAGTGCCTGCCCCTCCTCTTCCCCTCACAAGAAAGTTGTAATTGCAATGAGGTCTCCCCTCAGTCTTCCCCAGGCTGAACAGACCAAGTGACCTCAGCCACTCCTCATACGGCTTCCCCTCGAGGCCCTTCACCATCTCCATTGCCCTCCTTTGGACACTTTCTAAGAGCTTCATATTTTTTGATATTGCTTTCCCCAGAACTTTACCAAATATTCAAGGTGAGCACACACCAGTACAGAACAAAGTGGGACAGTCCCCTCCCTCGACCAGCTGGCGATGCTTTGCCTGATGGCCCCAGGACACAGTTGGCCCTCCTGGCTGCCAGGACACTCCTGACTCATATTCCACTTGCCATCAACCAGGACCTCCAAGTCCCTTTCCACAGCACTGCCTTTCAGCATCTCATTTTCCAGTCTGTACAAACACCCAGGGTTGCCCCATTCCAGGTGCAGAATCCAACACTTGCCTTTGCTGAATTTCATATGGGTGGTGATTGCCCAGCCCTCTAAATTTTTGAAGTCTCTCTGCAAGGCCTCTCTGCTTTCAAGGGAGTCAACAGCTACTCCAAGTCTTGCGTCATCTGCCAACTTGTTTAGTATTCCTTTCAGTCCTGAATCCAAGTCATTTATGAAGATGTTGAAGAGCACAGGGCCCACTAGTGACAGGTCACCAGTCTGATGTTACCTATCCGCTATTACTCTTTGTGCTTGACCCTTGAGCCAATTGCTCACCCATCACATGATGTGTTTATCCAGCTGTGTGCTGGACATTTTCTCCAGAAGGATCCTGTAAGAGAGAATATTGAAAACTTTACTGAGAATCTACAGGCCAAAGATCCAACTAACAGCAGAGGGGCAAGACACATAGGCAGGACAATCTGTGCTGCATTTGCCTAGGATGCGTTTTCTCTTTCAGAGGTAATAACTTAGAATTTTTAAAAAAATTTGCACAGAAACCTTTTCAAGGAACTTTGAAAACTCTTAAGTTATATATCTCTATTCAATTCCTTTTAGCAAAGTACATTCAATTTGATGTCCATTACCAATAGATCCATTTACTAAATTCATTTGCTTTAAACAGGGACATTTCTACTAATGCTTGCTCTTTTGTTGCTTCTTACGATCTTTCAACTATTTTAAAGAGATACTGTCAGTTTATTATTCAGAGAAGAACCAATTTCTGAACTCCAGGTTTGGCTAGAACAACTGTCCAGACCATGTGTCTGTTTTAAAATGTCAGTTACAAAGTACTTTCTTTCCCTTTACCATCTTTTTTTTCAGTGTAACAATTTTCTCTGACACTTTTAACTGAATAATAGGAATTTTCAATTTTCAGCTTGATGACCTCCTCTATAAAAAGTCAGCTTTCAACTACTCTGCATTTTAGTGAAATAACCTCATAACATTTTCCATAGCAAGATGCTATGATGTAATTGCTTTTGAATTATAATCACTGCAAGACACTATGAATGAGAAAAGCCTCACAAGCAAAGTGAAGCAACAGATAAGCACATTTTCTTCGTGCAAATACAGTCTATTTCAGCATTTTTTTATGTGCAATTTTTCCTTTAATAAGCATTGTCCTGCAAATGTATTACATTGTTGGTGGAAGGTGTGCTCATTCTAAGGAAAATGAAATTATTTAAATTGACTGTTTCTTAACACATCTGTTCCTTTAACATATGAAAGAAATTACTTCTCTCCACTGTCAAATGGAAAACAGTTAATTAGATTCTCATCCACATGTAGAGACAATTAGGCTATTAGCTATAAATAAGGCACCTGAGGGGCCTAAGGCTTCTCCCCACACTAAGGCATTATTTGTAGACCAGTGCTCTACTTTGGTTGTTTTTTACAAATACCCATTAAAACAGGTTGTTTGGTTTCAGCTCTTGGAGATTTCCCAAGCTATCTGATGATTGGTGAGTATCATAGAGTATCATATTAATGATTTGGGTTATAGTGTACTATTCCTTTTGCTTAGTTGGAACATAGGCATTTCAGTTGTAATATTGTGTCTAAAATTCAGCTAGGAACTTTCTCTATTTTACGTGCATAGTGCCAACAACATGAAAACTGTTTGATGTTCACCTACAATAAACAAAAAAATTACTGCATGCCATTATTGACTTCCTACTGTTTCTTTAAGATGAAGTCTGGTATTTCAGGGTACAAACTGAAATGCTTTTAGTATTAAAGTTGGAAAATGAAGTATTATTAGAAAGGTAGGATGTTTCCTTAAAACCAAAGGGAAAACAAACTAATCCCTTATATTTTAGTAAAAGAGAATTCAGCTGGTAATTATTAACTAAAAAGCCACTCTAAATCTTGAAGCTTATGATTCTGCTGAATTTAAAGGTACTGTCCTGAGAAAGATATAGTAGAAAAAACACTTGACTCAAAGAGGGCAGTCTCTGAGAAGGATGAACTAAAGAGAAGTCATCAAATATGTTTTATATTTGTGCTGCTTATATAAAAAGATATCCTTGTCATACAACATCTATTTTGTTGCAGATTGCTCTTTCACAATTTTAAAGACACAGGGAAGACTAATCCTGTATGACTGCTAACAGGCAAACCAATATGTGTGTTATCATCTTTTTTTTTTTTTTTTAATTTAGAGCCTTCATTTAATTTGTTTGCCCTCTGTTTAATAATTTATTTTCAGGCATAAGTACTAGAAAATCTGGATTTTGGAAAATTCCAGCTTTTTGTGGATAATGAAATTGAATTATCAAATAAGTTGAGCGGATTCAAAATCATAAAAATATGATTTTGGCCAAGAAATATTACTTGTAAGGGAAGAGATCAACACTGTATGATGTTTAGATTGGTTTTATGAAGGTTTTTAGTTGCTGTGACAGACAATTGGGTAAATTTTCAGTTCTTCACAGAAACTTTTGCTTACTTTTATTTATAAAGTTCTACTACATTATGGAACACTTTTGAGAAGCACTTGGTGGTTCAATTACACATCTTCTAGATGAGTTGCCAGGAATACATTGCTAACTAGCAGGTTGTGACCTTCCATAGTGGAAATAAGAGTGACGCAAATTTTAAAGTAGCATATATAGTGAGAAAATAAATTTTTCATCAGCAGTTTAGCACATTCAAGAAATGCTTCCTCATTTTCAAGAAGTATAATCAAACTTGTCAGATAAATAAGCTAAGAGAGAAACTACTGGATCCCATGTCTTATATAATGCTGGAACTGATCCAGTGCCTCTTGCACCACTTTTGAATTGTGAGCTATGTCATAGGGGTGCAAACATTTTATAATATTATTTCCACAGAGAAGATATCTTCATTTTTGCCGAAAAACCCCACCAACGAAGTAAGAAAAAAAATTAATAAACTGTGGAAGAGTATTAAATACTTAGGGTTTTGTGTTTTGTGTGATGCCAACAGTGACATCTGTTTCAAGAGGTGAGCACTTAACACAGGTCTTACTTTTGCTGTTATTTAGGAGTTGTCTGAGAAAAGACTCGAGATGAGAAGATGTGTGTTTACTTAGCAAAAATATGTTGAGACCTAATTAACTAATGAATGTATTATCTTCTGATACATTTGATTTAAATTCTGCTTCAAGAGAACATGGATGCCATTCTCTGTTAAAACAGAGGAGAGAATATTGGTACCACTATAGTAGAGGACAAGAGTAAAAAAAAAAACCAAGGTTGTGTATATCTTAGGATGTTCTCTGATTTGTGCAGGTCCCTCTGCTGAGTGGTTCATTCTAATATTTCATTCTCCTTTAAGCATATTTAAAAATTTCCTTGATGTCTATCATGTGACTTCTTACACATCTTCTCTGAGGGAAGAACAATGTGAAATTTATTGTTTTGTGCTTAGGAGTTCTGTTTTTGGATACTTGATTTGGTGAGGTTTGCTGGTAGTGGTAGTAAAAGGTTTTCCTTTACTGTCTTTCTCTCCAACATTTTTTTTTTACATTCTTTGTTTAGTCATACAGAAGTTGGGCAAACACACCTTTTCTCCTGTGAGTGGCTTTGCAGCTAAGAAGTCTAGAGTGTGTAATATAGTGGTTGAAGGGCATGGGTGTGGAAAGAGAAGGGGCCACAGAGTTGCTGAACTCCTCTTAGCCTCCTCCTCTTTGATTAGACCCACTCTACTAAAGACACAGTATGTTGAAGAAGCAGACCAAGAAATGAGCCTTCCCTTGGAACAGCAATTGATAGTGTTGGATACATCCTTTACTCCCAGAGGGGATAATTTTTTTTGGAACGTCTAAAATTGGATCTCTCATTCTCCAACGATTATGATTTGTTTAGTACTTTACATGAAGCTTTTATTTCTTTCATTTTTTGGAAGCCTCGGTTGATGTATATTTTTCCTGGAATGTTTGGGTTTTACCTGTCTGCTTTCTCTGCTTTTTGGTTTGTTTTTTTTTTTAATTCATCTGGCATTGCTGAGATAGAAATCTGAGTTTTTACATAAAAGAAGCTGATTTTAGTTTAAAAAATTATAAACAAACAAACTTGAAAGTTACATATATGCAAATTTATTAGAATTAAACAGCATAAAATATCTCCCCATTTTTAACAAAGCAGAAGCTAGTGCAGGACTATATCTGCTGGAAAAAGCAGTACTGATTGTTGCCTTCTAAATCTCTTCCATTTGGTTGGAAGTTTCAAAGATGTACTGTAGGTTTCTTTTTAAAAAATTTTGGGTTGACTTTTGCGTACTACAAAGTAAATTCCTAGTATCTTCTTTGCCTCTCTTGGCAATAGAGAAGCATGGTTGGTTTCCATACTTTTTACACTTAAACAGCAAAATTTGTGATTATAATCACAATTCTAAATGTGTCAGCTGTAATAAAAACTAGACAGTTTTAACTGTGAATGTGAAATATAAGGAAATTCAAGAACAGTCATAGAAAGGCTTGGGTTGGAAGAGACCTTAAAGATAATCTAGTTCCAATCCCCTGCCATGGGCAGGGTCACCTTCCATTAGACCAGGTTTCTCAGAGCCCCATTCAGCCTGGCCTTGAACACTTCCAGGGATGGGGCATCTACAACTGCTTTGGGCAACATGTCCCGGTGCCTCCCCACCCTCACAGTAAAGAATTTCTTACTAATAGCTAACCTAAACTACTCTGTTTGAACTTAAAGCCATTCCCCCTTATTCTATCACTGCTTGCCCTTGCAAAAAGTCCCTCTTCAGCCTTCTTATAGGCCTCCTTTATGTATTGGAAAGCTGTTATAATTTCTAAGAGACATTCATTGCTCATTTTGCCTTGATCTTCAGCACCAACAATGTGCTCTGGGACTTCCAGAGCTGAGGAACCATGACTGCAAGAATGATGAACTCCCCGACAGCCCTGAACTTATGTAATTTGCTCATCTACCTGGTCTATGGGGCCTGATGGAATTCATCCCAGAGTACTCAAAGAGGTGGTCAATGTCATTGTGAGACCTCTCTCAATTTTTTGAAAGTTTTAGAAATCTGGAGAGATCTATTTCAACTGGAAGATTGCAAAAGTTGTCCCAGTTTGAAGAAGGGCAAAAGAGATGACTCTGGTAATTACAGGCTGTTCAGTCTCATTTTAGTGCCTGGTAGAATTATGGCAAAGGTTATTCTGGGAGTTATTGAAGAATGCCTGAAAGACAATGCAATCATTGTTCACGGCCAGCATGGATTCACCAAGAGAAAGTCCTGCTTGATAAACTTAATTTCATTTTTTGACAAGATAAGCCACCTAGATAAATATGTGATATGATGGGTGAACAATTAGCTGATGGGTTGAGCAAAAAGGAGTTATAGTAAGTGGGGTTTCATCAGGCTGGTGAGTGGTCACCAGCGAGATTCCACAGGGCTCCATGGTGAAGAGTCTAGAAGGGAAGCCATATGAGAAGTGACTGAGGTCACTTGGCTTTTTCAGCCTAGAGAAAAGGAGACGGGGAGACCTCATTGCAGTCTACAACTTCCTCATGAGGGGAAGAGGGAGGGGCAGGCACTGATCTCTTACGTTGCATGTTGGGAAAAGGCTTTTTACCCAGAGGGTGCTTGGGCACTGGAACAGGCTCCCCAGGGAAGTGGTCGCAGCACTGAGCCTGACAGTTCAAGAAGTGCTTTTCAACACTCTCAGGCACGTGGTGTGATTTTTGGAGCTGTCTTGTGCAGGGTCAGGAGTTGGACTCCTTGTGGGTCCCCTCTAATTCAGAATATTCTATGAGTCTATGATATCTTCATTATCTCCAACAGTGCTGGATCAGTCCAGCTCACCTCAAGTATGAGATCTAAAATGTGAGTTAGAGTAAACTTTGACTCCTGTTCCGTCAGAGTTTCCCAGAATGTGTTTTCTAAGATTCTTTCAAACAGCAGTGAAAGGAAAACAGTGATTTCTAGAACAGGCTATGCCTAAATAAGTAAAGGAAGAGAAAGCAGCAAAATTCCAGGAAATTCTTCTGAAAGGCTTTTTTACTGCTTGGTAATCTGATGAGAAATGTAAAATAAAATGTGCTAGACTTTGATTGCCAAATTCTGTGAATGTCAACAAAAAAGTATGTAGCATTGTTGGTTCCAAAGACTTGACTGTGGAGCGTAAGTTAATTTTTGCGAATACGACAGTAAAATGTAGGTGTGAAGGAAGCTTTGCAGTTCCTAGAAAATCGCATGATTTGGGGGTTTTTATGGGACTATATAATTTCACTCCTTGCAAATGGATTTTCATTTTTGGTAGATGAATAGCCACCAGTCAGATTCACACAGGAGATAAAATGCAAATTTTATTTTCCTTTCTTTGATGTGAGGGCTGGGTTAAGGCTGCTCTCTGATCTCATTCCAGTTACTTCATTCAATGACAAGCTTTGACAAGGCTGGTCTAAAACTAAGGACAGCTACAATTCAGTGATACTGTTACATCAGAAGTTCTCCACATGCCAGAACTGGAAGCCCAAAGCATAGCACTGAGTGTACTGACTGCCAGCTTTCTTTGTACTCTTCCAAACTGGAAAAATCCAACAAACAGAATAGCAATCTTCTATTTTCCACCTGCCAGTAAATAGAGAAAGAATTAATTTGGAGAGAAAAAAAGGTGATTTGTAATCTTAAGTATATGGTGTGGAGAAATTATTTTCAGTCTACAGACCTCTTCAAATGCTTCTGTGAAAGGCAATTGCTTGATAGCAGGCTTAAAATTGCTGTAAATTATTTACATCTTCACTAGTTAGCACTCAACAAATCTAAAACTGTTGAACTCTTCCATGGAGAGATTCTGTGATGCAGAGAAAGGGGCATCTACAGGAAATATTTTGGTTGTCAGTCAAAACAGATATCACTTTGCAGCACATTGTTTATGCTGGCATGGGATTTGGGCATAGATGCATAAACAAATGCACTATTTTGAACAACTAAGACAGAACAGTTTGGAAAAAAAAGTAGTCTAAAAGTTTGAGAATATTGCAACTATTCATCTCTTGAGAAATAGGGCAAGAAAAAATGAATAAAGCAATGAGCAATAAATTTTTCTTTAGGTTATTTTTTATTTATTCCCTTCTTTCTAAGCAGAAGCAAACAATTTATTCTCTAGGGCTCTGAAAGGTTAATTACTTGCAGTAAAATAAGGATGTGAAGAATAGCTAAGTAAAAAGAGCTAAAAATGTCAAATGCCTGGGGATAAAGCTAATGCTGCTGTCTTTTCAAATTGGCGGCTATTGTGCTTTTCTGAAGACAAGTAAGCATATTAGTTTAAATAATACATTACCTTTTGCATAAGGGGAATTTTCACTGGGTGCCAAGAAAAAAATCAGTTTGGAAGTCCTGAAAGACTGTGACCAATATTCAACTTTTTAGTGAGCCACTACAGTACAATAGACAGGGAGCTGCTCTGCTGTCAGAAAGCACACTCTGACACATGCGCAGCAACAGGCAAGCACCAGCTAAACTCTTTTCAGAGGGACTAAGTTCTGTATGAGAGGACACTCAAAGTTAATGGTAGAGTGTATTCAAAGATTATTGCACCACCCCATTCCTAATCATCTCTCTGAGCTAGAAAAAGCAATTGGATCATTACACGTAGAAATCTATTTTCAAAAATTGTTTTTCTCCATAGCAGCTTTGTCTGGGTCTTTCTCAAGACATTAAAGGGAGTGGTTTTCAAAACTTTCTCAGAAACCCCTATTTCTGAGGTGAATTTTCATCTGAACATTGTAAGTGCATCAGCTATAGACATTCAAGATGTAATATTTTACCTGTAATTTAGGGTCAAGAGGCAAATGAAGATTCTCAAGGTTTATAATAAAATTCCTGACACATAGTTTCTAATTACTCTTTTCAATACATCAATGTAGTTGTTTAAGCCTGTCCTAGTGTTGGAAGCAGAGAATCACTATGTATTTCATGCATTTTGGATACAGGGTACAAGAATTGAACAGTATTTTAAATCTGAATGATTATTTCAAAAAGCTGACTCTCTGTAACAAAAAAAAATTGCTTAGTGCTGGAGCCTTCTGATTTGCCATATGGGCTTACTGTTGGTATTGACAAGTCTGGAGATTGTTTTTTTTTCTGGTTGGTTTGTTTGTTTGAATAATAGTCGTGCTTTTTAGCTACTTTCTGCTAATTTGTTTTGTGCTGCTCTGAATATGACTCTTCCTGACTCCCATGCACAAAAAGCATACAGATTTGGAGAAGCTGGTTAGTAGAAGTGCAAATTTGACCTCTGCATTCTCCTGCTAAATTTTATCACTTTCTAATCTACAATTAAGTGATTGGGAGAGACTGCCTTAGTGTTAAATACAATTTTAATGAAAAACCTTTTAAATCATCTTCTCATTACACACTCTAATTTGTTTCATAAGGCATATTCCTGCTACAGGTTGTAGTCTGTTTTCATTCACTTGATTCCTGCAGACAGGTTAATGTTCCTGCAATTCAAGGCAGTGCAGAAAGAGAATGGACTTTTGGCTGCAGGCCTCTATGTGGCTGACAATGGAGCTATTTAAATAGAAAGAGGTTTTTTGCATAGTACACTTGTTGATTGAAACCAGATTTATTGCTGAAATGACCTGACCCTTTTCACAGTTGGGCACAATTTGGTTAATTTTGTGAAGGATTGTATCTCCCAGGGCAGCATGTTCTATGGATACAGTAAATGATCTGTCCTACATTTTGGATTTATCAGAACCACATTTAATTAAATGCATACATTCTGTATAATGTAACAACAGAACTAAGGCCAATCCTGGCTTCCAAGGAAATTATCTACTCTAACTAAAAGTTATTTTCACTCCACACTGTGTAACTGTTTCTTTTACTAAATTTATTAAAAACATTTTAAGCTTTGATGTTCTACAGCTTTTATGGCTGATGTTTTCATCAGACATTATTCATCCTCTTAAGGCATATGTTCTGTGTTCAGAGCAGATATGGACACTGCTCTGTAATTTACTCCTGTTCCAAATTAAGTGCATTTAAAATATATCAAATTGGTAGACCTGGAGAGGATAGTCTACTTTATTCATATGGCAGAAAGCGCATAAAATGTAATGGTGTCAGTTTTTCTCTATAATTCTAAGCTAGCACCTGTAAGTGAAATGATGGTTTGTTCTTAATATTCATAAGTAAATACATATATATGTCCTTCTTGTACCCTCTTTATCTACAGTCTTGAATGGTGTCCTTTCCTCCTACTGTCAGCTTTACTGACATATTGCTGTGAATATCCTTATATCTATTCTGGCTGTGAAAGTTTATCAGACAACTTAGTTTTCATATAGGTAAGAAACTAAATGTGGAGGATGATTCTTTTCATTCTCCTATGGGAAAGCACAAGGGCTCCGACTTCAAACAAGTTGGTAAAGAAATTTTAGGCAAGGGCTCTACAATGAGGACCAAGAGATTTTGGAAACACTATGGATAGAGTCTCTAGGATTACATCAGTGAAAAGTGCCAGTCTGGATCTCACTGAAAGAGCCATGGCTTTGAATTTTAAGACAGTCTTATGAAGAACATCCAAACAGTCTTCATTTTAAACCAACAAATGCTATTCTTGCTTTGGAGATATGCGTAACATTTCTAGATTTTATTGTTGTGAGGATGACGTCGCAAATCTCTGCATGAAAATACAAAGAAATTATTCATTTCTTCAGGCCAAAGGACGCATTATTTTTGGTTTTTCAGAGGTTTGACTGGTGAAATGAATTTTATTCAGGTTGTCAAAGACCAAGCTGCACGTTTGAATGAATGTAATAAACTGATCATTTGGTTAGATACCACATGTTCCTTTTCTAAGCCAAAACTGGCTAATGCTTCTTCATTGTCTCTTTTACAGTTACAATAACTAATAGATAAAATTAGTAGATGCATAGTGTACTCAAATATTTTAGACCATCAAATAATTTTTGGATATGGTGTGTGGGATGCGCTTCACAACAGACTTCATTTCTCTTTCAAGCACTGTTAGTAATAAAGTAGCTGTAGATTTGGACTGGCATTTTCCACTGCCCTCTAGTTACGTGCAACAATGTTCGTATTAGCGCATCCAGACAAGCGACAAGTACATCTTGACAATAATTAGTTTTCTCACCTCTCACATTTCTAACAGAGGGTTCCACACCTTTTTTGCATCATGGTTAGAAGCTTTCTCCTTGCATGTGACCCCCATGTGCTCACCTATTCTTAAAACAACAATGGTTTGTAGCTCTTTCCCTTCTTTATTGTTTAATCCATCTAGAGGGATTGTGCTTATTCCTTTTGACCTTCATTTTTTTCTGTATTAAATTATGGTTTCTTTTCTGTCCTATCAGACTGTGTATCACTTCTGTTAGCCCTTCCCTGTTTACATTGACATTGTGTTAAAAACTATTACCCAGAAGGACAAAGTTAATATTTTAATTTTGTGTTCAAAATGTAAATGAATTTTTGGTGGGGTATGTGACCTGAGGAGTGGACTGCAAAAGAGTATCAGTCCTAAACCAGACTCATTAATCTAAGCAAGGTGTTAGACCGGAGAGAATTTAAGGATGGGACAGAACAGCTCTGTAGAAGCTGACTTAAGAGGAAAACGGGCCATGTTTCAAGTACTTTGCTTTTCTAATAGTGTAACCCAACAAGTGCAATAGAGCTTCTAAACTGTGATCAGGATAAGAAGCTGCTCAGAAGGGAAGGGACGGTGGCATTAGTTTGAGAGGGAAGGCAGCTGAGTGACCTGAGGCAGAGCTGAAAATTGAACTTTCTGGTTTGGGGTTTTTCCAGGGCTGGGTTATGATCCCAGAAAAGATAAATCTCTGACTATGTCTGAAGTGAAGAAGTGACTCTATAAAGATTATGATGGCACAGGAGACATGTGTAATAGCCATGAAAAAGGAATATGTAAAATAGTTTTTTGATGTTTAACATACTTTAAAAAATTTAAGTACATTCTAAATAATGCATTTTTTTAAGATGCCTGGTAGGGAAGAGAGCAGAAACTGAATGTAAGTAGTTATTTGGTCATTTTTTTTAAGAAGCCAAACTATGCTGCAAATATGTTTTCTGAAGAATAACTCTGAAAAGAATGTCACATAGAATTTGTTGTAGAAGCAGCTAGTTTTCTTAATTGTCCGTGCTGCTGCTTATAAACTGAGTCTTTTGACTGCTTCAAATAACACCTAGAGTTCTAACAGACACAAACCCCTGTTTTGTGTACTTGTATTTTTAATCAGGATAGCATAATAGGAGACAGCTTTCATGTAAATCTTGAAATAAAAAGAAGCAAAGTCTGGGTGTAAAGTGGCTGGTTATACTGACCTAAATCCATAATTTCTGTAAATGGTGAGTTGTTAATTATACTGAACTTTATTGGTCTCTTATAACTGACACAGCTGGACCTTCATCTTAACCTAGCTCTCCTAAGTTACTCTGTGGGACTTTTGTTTTTGGGAGCAAAAAAGAATTGTGATCTATAAGAAATTCATGGTAGCAAATTTTTATTCCTCACAAGAGATGATAAATGGATAGAAATTGGGTCAAATAGCAGGAGATAAATTTATCAGTTGATAATCCTTTGCCTCTTTCTCCCCTCCAGCTACTTCCCCCTCCCCTGACAGAAGTTCTTCAGATTCAGAATTTCCTGGCATCACAATTGAAGGCACAGTTTGGGGTTTTGCAAATGCATTCTAGATAGATATAGTATGAAATTAGTTACTCGTAGTCTGAGAGTTTAATAGCATGTTACAGCAGTGGTAACGTGTCTGTAGAAGTTGTGTTGACTGAATTCTGGCAGCTGCTGGACCCGCTCATGAGCCATGCAAGCAACTAGGTAACACCAGCTCCTCCCCTCTGACAGCAGTGAATGCAGCATGTTTGAACATCCCTCTGCCTGACAGTCTCGTTTCCCACAGCTCCAGTTACTGTAGCAGAAAAAAAAAAAACAAACCACAAAAAAACTCAACAAACAAACCCACTAAAAATCTATTGCATCTGTCCATATGGAGTATCTCTGTGGAGTAGGCATCAGGCATTATTCTCTGCTTACCTTTAAGATAACGTTGGCTGCTGATACTTCTCTACTTATGCTGCTGTTTGGGTTCTGAGCACACTAAGAGCCCTAACATTTTGACCTTTTCTGCTTTTTATTTCTGAAGAGCTAGCAACAAATACTTTTTCACTCATCTAAATGCTTCTTTTCCAAGAATCTGTCTTTTTTCCAAAGAAAATAAGCCGTCATCTTTATAAACTTCTCATCATTGTGACCCTTTTCCTTCTGGACTGTCTTTTTGCCCTTTTCTTTAAGAACATTTCAAACACACCCAGTTTTGGCCCAGTGAAATCCCAGCAGTGTCAACCAGAAAAAGAATAACCCCTTTCTCTTATGCTTATTAATATACTCCAGAGTGTCATGTTGACATTTGCCTTTTTTTTTTTTTTTTTTTTNTTTTTTTTTTTGCAACAACCTCTAAGTTTTGAAGTTTTTGGTTCATTATGACAACAGAATTATTTTCTGCCCTAGAGCTCCTAGGCAGTTCTCTCCCTCACCTACATTTGTGCTTCTGTCTCTTTCTGAGGTGTGGGCTTTAGTTTCAATTGACTTCCACCTCTTAGTTCTGAAGTATCTGTCCAAGATATGAGTACCATGTTGATCATCTTTAAAGCTACCACAAAAGCCTTTTTGCTCTAAATGTGTATCTCTTTTGTTATTTGAAGTACTAAATAATGGTATACATGTGAACCATTCTTGCTCCCATGGAACACCTAAAGGCAAATCACATTTGTTATCCACTAAGGTGAGACATACACAGTAACTTTGTGCAAATCTGGCTAAAAGCCGAGAGCCCACACATAGATCTAAAATTTCTCAGAGAAGGGAAAAAAAAACCTCAACTTTTGTGATAAGGATTACAAGCAACTGTTTATTAACTACTTCACACAAGCAAAACAGGCTCTAACTTAGAATGTTAAGTATTTACTACTACTACTAAAATCAAAGCTTAAGAGTTTAAGAGTGAGCAGTTTGATAGTTGTTACAGACACCTTTCTCCCCCCACCCCTCCCTTTTAAGATCCTTCACCTTCCCCCAGCAGCTCGGGAAGGCAGGTGGGGGGGGGCGGGTTACAAAGATGTGGTCTTTGCTGCTCAGAAGAGAGAGTCCCACCCCAGCTTTCCTCGTGGGGTCTTTTTATTATACTGACAACAGCTTTTCAGGTATTGTTGTCACGTAAGTCACTTTACCATAGGTGCAGTCATTCA
>WEIV01019678.1:0-21373 GCA_013390005.1 Calyptomena viridis | reverse complement strand
CTATTATTACCTGCTTTTTGGGAGAAAGGTCATAAACGTTAAACGTTAAGTAGATTCTTGCACGTAAAGTTCAGAAAAGTGTTTCTCTTGGAACTGGTGACAATTAACAAAAGCCTAATCCCTTCTCATATTAATGAGTGAAATAATTCTTCAGAGAATGATATTTGTAGTTTCTTTGGGATTTATGCTGACAGCTCATAATGTATTAGAAGTACCTTTTACCTCTGGCGTGTTAGTATGTATGTCTTTCAAATACAAACTTTGCCTGGATCAGAAGCTCCACTTTGGGAAAAAGGTTTTTGTATAACTTTTAGACAAGCTTCCACATTTTAATGGATACCACATGCCTAAGAGAAGCTGTGTTATATGTCAATAATAACTTTTGTAAAAACAAGGATTTTAGGTCTATAAATATTATTTCGATTTGATCATCATTAAATTTTCATTGAGTTTTAAAATGAATTTGATCCTTCTTTATAAAATTTTAAAATATTTGGAAAACAAAACTCACCTATGTCTTTACACTATTTTGCTACTAGCTGTCAACTCTCTGTTTACCTCTGATTTTAATGTGGCTGTCATAACTTGTAGTGCAACTTCATGTGAAAACAAAATTCCAGGTCTATTTGATTAATTGCAGGCAGAGTCAGACTTTGCCACTGTTCTGATCAGAATGGATATGAGGAAGAAGCTGCACTAACACATTGTCCTAGGCTACTAGACCTCTGTGATGGGTTTAAATGTGAGAACATCACTGAGCTGAATCAGCTGCACAGCTTTCAAGCTGAAGGAATATATTCACAGGATAAGAGAAGTCAGTTCAAATGTGGCCGTAAAAATTTGTGGATTCTGGGCTGGAACTGAGGAAGCAATTTCATTCCACACCAGTCTAGTTTTTGCACAGTTTTGGTAAAAGAAGTTTTCTGCTTCCTCTTCTCCTGGTCTGTTTTCTCCAAATACTCAGTCTTGTTTTTTAATCAGAATCAAATCTCATAACCACTGCAATATAAGTTGAATCAGTCCTCCATTCTCTATTTCCTTCAAATAAGTGAAAAAATGTTTCCCTTTTAAAATATACAGGTTTCATCCTCACCATTCCTATGAGAACCATCTCGTTATATCACTTGCCTAGAAAGTGGAAGATGTGAATTCTAGTTCTCTTTGTCAACTTCCTCACTGTACTTGTATTCTCTACGGCTATGATTCCTCTTCTTTTCTGTTTTATGTGCTCTGAAAAAAGCTACCAGATCAAACATGTCCTAGGTTTCAAGAAAAGTCTCAGGCTTAGGCATACATTAGGCATTCAAGTGTTCATTGTGGTCAGTACTTAAGCAGAGTAGGAGCTTTCAAGTGTCCTGGAGTTTTATTGTTTAGAATTGTAAGAAGTGTAGGTTTTACTTTCTCTCCTAAGAAACAGCAGCTAAACAAGGGCAATTTTTGGGAAGAGGATCATGGAATCACAGAATATTCTGAGTTGGAAGGGACTCACAAGGATGATTGAGTCCAACTCTTAAGTGGATGTCCCATACGGGATTGAACCCATGAACTTGGTTGACACTCTTAGCACCAAGTTTTAACCAACTGAGCTTATCTCAGGGATCTAAGTATTTGAGGTGACTGTTCAGTCAGTCACCAGCTAAGCAAAAAACTGTGTGAAATTTTGGTTCAGTTTCATAAGGACAAACTTGGGGTTTGAGATGCATTGGTCCTTCTGTGAACCTAACCTCTACAGCTTAAACCAAACAAATGAAAGATCATTTGCATTGAAATGGAGGGCAGTGTCTCTCTCTCTTTACTTTTCACTGAATAGTCAGTATATTCATAGTTTATTTGCAGTGTTGTTCACTGTTAGAGCTAAAATTTCAGTTATTCTCAATTGCCTCACAGCCTGACAGACATAAATTAACTCACTTCCTGCAGAAATTCTGTCAGAAGTGAGTCTTTCCACACTTTACTTAATTATATTCCATATGTTATTAGTCCTGTATAACATCAGTCTAAGTAGGAGACAATGTGGAACCTCTCCTTTCCAAGGACTATGCCTCTGTGAGGTGACAACTGCTGAGTAGCTCTTCCATGTGGCATCAGCTCTTTCATCCATGTAGTCTCTTCTCACTCGTGCTGCTTCCTGCTTTTCAAGGTAAGAAGATAGACTGCCTCCTTTTCCTAGCTAAAAAATGTTTCTGCATGCCTGTACGAAGGTCCTCAGGCTTCTCTCTGTCCCCTTCACCACTACTCTAGACAATTATGTAAGGACCTTTTATTGCACATATTCCACTTGAAGAAAAGCTGTTCTACTGAGACATGACAAGATCTACAATTACAGGTCATTGTTTTGAAGCTTCTGAAAAGAGCTATTGAAGAGCATCATTATTGCCAATCTCTTTGTAAGTTTGAACTATCAAATGCCCTTAGTGTACTGAAAAAATCATGTACGAATGATCTGAGTCATGAAGAGTAGTTTGGAAGGTCTGTGGACTGAAAATAAATTGTTGGTTTCTAAGAGATTTGGCTGTAAACTCTGTCTGTCTGCCAATCATCTGAAGTAACCTATCTGAACATCATCTGCAAAAGGGTACAGTGTGCATTTTCAACTATGGATAGAGATATCATGCTCTAGCATTTCACTGTTCAGGCGAGTCATATGACATAATTTTCACAGAGGTCATAGTTAAAAGGTCAAATTTACACTCTGAGAGAATCAAATCTTCTATGTATTCATATTGGGTCAGTTTTTGGTCTGTAATTTCTGATATTCTTTGCTTAGATATAAACACTGCCATTATTTGAAGTACTCAGTTTTGGAACAATCACAAATGCATACCTGAGTGATCCCATGTGATCTCCCACTTCAAGCCCACTGAAATCTGTGACAAGATTCACACTGAAGTCACTGGATTTTCTGCCAGAATTTTAATGAATACTACTACAACCCAAAGATATTGTAGTCTACACAAACGTGTAACTGTCTCATAGACTAAAATCGTTGAATCTTCTCAATGAGGCAAGTTAGCTGAATCAGTCTTTTCTGCATTTGATAGACAAGATTTAGTCAGTGTATGTTTAACTTGGTGGCTTTTCTTCCCTATCTTCAAAACTAAACACTTCTTCATCCCTTTCCCAGGGAACACAGAGTTTGATCTTGACACTGCAAAAGGAACAAGTCCTACAAAAAGTTGCATCCCTTCAGAGCATTGCAGAGGAATGAAACTATTGGGGTTTTTTTTGACATCTATCATATGGTTATTTATTTATTCCTTGCTCTTTATTACTTACTATTTGAATAATGGGATATATGATCACAGCCACTATGCAGTCAGAAACACTGACAATTTCTGTCCCGAGGATGAGATGGGAGTTTGAAGGTGCACATTGTAGAGAAGGAGAAGGAAAAAGAGATACTGTCTATTGTGTCAAACTATCTCAGTGCAACTGCACCCTATTTCTAGGATAAAATGCATATCTTGTAAGTATGCTCTGGACTGGTCTCATCAAACACTTGATACCTTGTAGGCTTGTAAAATGAAAGCCTCAAGGACAAGCTTAGCAGTATACAGTCAAGCAACACTCAAGTAAAGAGCAACAAAATAATTATGAAAAAGAAATCTAACATGAGAGCAACATAGAAAAAATAGATAATAAAATCTGTCATGGTATTCCAGTAGTTACAGGGGGCAATACTGTACTGTGCTATACTACATAGTATAGATAGACCCTTGGTTTTAATCTTTTTTGGTTTCCAACCCAACCTCTGTACCACTTCACCTGAGAGGTCTTCCTATCCCAGGGGGAAGACACATCTAAGTGTATCACATTTTACTTTAGTGTGTAACTTAATTACTAATGGCCCCATCTCGTCCTGACAGGAAGCTGAACTTAGTTTTTTTGCAGTAAGGGACCCTGCAGAACATTACTGCCTGTGTTACAGATTCAGCCTGATTTTCTCTAACAGAGCATGTTCCAGTCTTTTGAAATCCTATTCTGAGATGCTTAATGATATCTTTGCACCTTGCTAAATGTATGCTGGGCTGTGTCAAAAGCAGTGTAACCAGCAGGTGGAGGAAGGTGATTCTATCCCTCTACTCTGCTCTGGTGAGTTCCCACCTATAGTACTGCATACAGTTCTGGGGTCCCAGCATGGGAAGGACATTGAGGTGTTGGACAGTCCAGTGGAGGACCACTAAGATGGTTAGAAGAGCAGACCACCTCTCCTAAGAGAATTTGGAATGTTGAGCCTGGAAAAGGGAAGGCTTCAGGGTGACATAATTGAGGCCTTCCAGTACCTGAAGTGACCTTACAAGATGGAAAGAGACCATTTACAAGAGCGTATAGTGAGAAGCACAGGGGAATGGCTTCAAACAGAAAAAGAGTAGGTTTAGATTGGATGTTAGGAAGAAATTTTTTACTGTGAGGGTGGTGGGGCACTGTAACAGGTTGCCCAGAGAAGTTGTGGATGCCCCGTACATGGAGGTGTTAAAGGCCAGGCTGAATGGGACTCTGAGCAACCTGGTGTAGTGAAAAGTGTCCCTGCCCATGGCGGCGGGGTTGTAACTAGATGTTCTTTAAGGTCCCTTCCAACTTAAACCATTCTATGGTTTTATGATTCTACGATTCTATGGTAGAAATTGCTCTTCACTAAAACAATGGCACTATTGGGTGTGTCTTGAGATATCTACTCTCATAATCAAGACATCTAGAAAAAACCATAAATAAAATCTAAATCAAGAGAGGTTAAATTAGATATTAGGAAAAGATGTTTCACCCAGAGGGTGGCTGAGCACTGCAACAGGCTCCCCAGGGTCACAGAACCAAGTCTGTCTGAGTTCAACAAGTGTTTGAACAATGCTTTCAGACACATGGTATTATTCGTGGGGCATCCTGTGCAGGACAAGGAGTTGAACTCGATGATCCTGACAGGTTCTCTTCCAACTCAGAATATTCTATGATTCTATGGTTCTATGATTCTATGATTGATTCTTTTTTAAAACCAAGCCATTCTGTGACTCTATGATTCTACTATTGGCTTCTTGACATCAAAGATTATTTAAGGCTATCTAAGAGTTAGATATTTTCTCTGTTGAGCACAACAATACCTCAGGAATTGTCTAAATGGTCAGAAGCTGCAACTTGTTCATTAACCTTCACAGTGTTCTAAGCTGGCCAGACTGCCTCATACCAATGAATCCATTTATGCACCTGAAGAACAGATTTCGCGGTGTTATCTTCTGGAGCACCCTCTATCAATTCCCGGCAGTGTGTCATTACCCAGGTGAGATATTAAATGGTTTAATTGCTTTAAAATCCATGGATTTGAATGTAGTCTGCAGGTAGCAAAAATGCTCTACTACATGAAAGGACTTATTTTTTTTAATTCAGATCAGATATCTGCTACCAGACCTGCTCTCTCTGTTGATAGACAGAAGCTGCATGAATTGATAAGCAACTTCTGAATCCGTGAACTGGTGGATATTGCGGTTCACTGACTACTTGAGTTATTCTAGGGTAATTTGGAACACATCATGTAGAAAACTGCTCACTCGTGAGTTTACTAGTTTATTTTTTTATTTTTTTTCCCCTTCAGACCAAAATAATTTTCTTTTCTGAATTCACTCTACTTACACTAAACTTGCTGTCTATTATCCATTGCAATCCTTCTGATTATTTGAACTTTTAGTACATTTTTGTGGCAGGAGCCATTACAAAACTTGAAAATATTTCCATCATTTGTGTACATCTAGACAATTTCAAGTGATTTTCTTCTCATGCAAGTTTTCTCTTTCATAGCCCTAAAGAATATTTGATATGCTTTTGACAGCATACTAATTTTATGTGTAGTAGAAGATCTGCTGTGAGTGAGCACACTGTTAGTTTTGTAAAAATATCCAGCACAGTCCACATTAGGATATGTAATTTTAATACAAAGAATCTAAATACTCCATTTCCATTGAAAATCACCCTTAGAAAACATATTTCAGTTCATTTCACACTGTGTTAATTGTGTAACACACTGTAACCGTTACCTTTTACCAGCCACAGTTGCTCATCTAATGGGAAATGATGACTTTAACAAGAAATTACTAGATCTGTTTGATCTGAGAATGCACATGTGGACAACAGGGACTGCTGGCTGGAACATGCATCATTTTATCCCCCTATGAGTACATAATTGAATTACAAGTCTCATGTTAGGAAGAAAAAAATATCACTAAGCCTTGTGCTTTGCTGCTAGTCCTGCTGACTGGTACATTTTGTGTAACTTTACTAAATAAATATGATGCATTAGGTGTTGCCTCAAAGCTCGTTTAAAATACATCAGACTCTCTAAATGGAAAGTAGGTAGGCAGAACTCTTTTCGTTGTAGGTTAGAAAAATTTTGGACGGTTTTTTCATTAAATACTGCTACAAGTTTAAAATTAGAGTTTTACTATGACCAGGAGGAACACAAGCAAGTATCATAAGGTAGTGTCTTTTTCTCTAATGAGAAAAATGTTTTTTCAACAGTGTTGCTTTAAATAAGGTGTTTCTGGCTTTGCTTGGGGAAGTGAGAGACTTACATTATTGCTGTGAGACAGATGTTTCATGGACACATAAGCCCTGCACGTACCATATTTAGCATCAGCATTGCCTTCTACTCTTTGCTGGCAGAATAGTAATTATTTTTGTTCTAGAAATTGAGAAAGAGAAGTAAAATGCTGCTATAAAATTACTTGAAACCTGAAGTCCAGTTTTTCATAAGTCACTGAGAGGCATAGGAGTTTTGGGATATCTACCCTGCACTGCTGAGAGCAGAACAAATAGTTATCTTTTGTAATTGAAGTTTTTCCTGTCCACCAGTTATATCAGTCTCAGCAGGGTTCTTAGTCCAAACAATCATCCCATTTTGAGAAGGTAAGTATATTTTCCACATATTGGGGTGGACCTGAACTGATGTGACTACCTCAGCACCTGAACAAGTACCTGAGAAACATCTCTTCACAAGCTATAGCTGTAGCCCTAATTCTCCTTGACGGTCTTTTGCTAGGGCTTTCAAAATAATTCAGGCTCCCAAAACAACAGATTGGTGCTTAGATTCATAGTGTTGGCACGGCTGCTGTTTTCACAGCTATAACTACAGCCTAACCTCCCAGGTGTCCAATTCAGCTATGTGTATAGTCTCTTGCAACTCACAGATTCACAGCATCCAAAGCACTACTGCAACTTTCCCTACTGATTAGCGGCTTGGAGCACTAGCTCCAGCCTTGAGGCCTTGAAGATGGACTATTACGGAAGCTGGGAACATCTAGTTTGTGAATGATATATAATTCACATAAAGTGCCTAACGCTTTCTATTCTATAAACTCTGTAGCAGAAGGGACAGACTAAAGTCCTTAACAGCTGGAACATCTGCATAAACAGCCAAGTGACACCAGCTGTGCCTGAAAGAGGTACCATAAGTGGGAAGAGAGACTGAGAAGCCTAATTTCATGTGGGATACACAGCTGGACAAGTTATCTGTCTTGGTGCTATCAAATCCATCTCAGTTCTTCCATTCTCTTCTCTCACTCTTCTATGTGGTGGATCCTGGATACCTACACAGCAGCTTAATCAAGTTAGGCTAGGACCACTGGCAGCATGTTTGATCAGCTAAAAGACCCCTAAATCCTTCTAAAGATGGGGCCCAAAGACTTTTATGAAAGATTGTGCTGCCACAAATGCACATACCCCCAGGTGGCCCTGTGGACATCTTTTAAGATAAATGTGAGGCTCTCTGTGGCCTGCAGTGCATACTAGACTTTCAGGTTGGCACAGCTCATGAAGTGGTGCTCAGTGTGTAGCGTCATGAAGTCCTAAGAGGCCAAGTTGCATCTGTGAGGTGAAATGTAGCTGAACTCGGGCTTTGCAGGCCCATGGAAGGATGGTAGTGCTGAACGATGAGCTCAGTTCCTTGTGACTTCTGTTTTTTCATTCCTCCCACTCTCCTGGTTTCACAAGCCCATGTTTACGAAAACTGGTCTTAAAAGCTCTTATATACTTCTGAAACTTTGCAAAAGAAATATGAGGTACAGGAGTCACAGAATCATGAAACCTTCAGTAGTTTCAGTCCGTGTCCATTGACTCTTGTTCTGTCACAGTCACCAGTGAAAAGAGCCTGGCTCCATCTTCTCTACTGCCTTCATTTAGATACTCATGATGGTGTTCCTGAATCTTCTGCAGCTCAGTACAGGTCTACTCATATGAGGGATGCTCCAGTTCCTTAATCATCTCTGTGGCTCTTCAGTGGATGGTCTCTGGCATGTCCTCTTGTATTGGGGAACCCACAGCTGGATTGAGTACTCCAGATGTGGCCTCACTAGTGCTGAACAGAGGGGAAGGATCTCATCTTTTGACCTGCTGGCAATATTCCTCCTAATGAAGCCAAGGACACTTAGCCTTCTTTGCTGCAAGGCCAGTCACTTACATTCTTACAAAAACGTAACAAAAGGTACAAAAAATGCTATGTTTTTTCACTCCTGCTTAATCTTCCAAACCCAAATAATTAAATATAGATGTGCATAATTTTATTTTTTAGTTTTTAGCCAGCTGAACTAGATCTTGCACTCAGTGAATAATAAGCAAAAGTCAAAAGCTCTGTTGAAACAGAGACAGTACTGCACTCTGGTGCACTTTCATACACCAGGGTGGTTCCAATTACTTCAGTGGGATCAACTTTGCGTGTATAAGTCCGCCAGAATACATTTAATGACTCATCCTCTCTCAGACATCTTTACCTAGACCTATGTGCAAATAATGACTAGCAATGCATTCTGAAATTTGTTAAATAATTATTTGAATTCTATTTGTATCATTATGTTTATTTGTGGAAGAATTTGACTAATTTCAGAAGACCTAAAATGCCTACTTCTGTTCAATAGAAAATACTTTGGATTTTCAGTGCTCCAAGCCATGTATACAAAATGAAAGCTTATGTATATAATCTATGTATCTCAACAGTTTTTTTACAAAAGTCTCAAGTTAGAGATCTAAAAACATACATTATGATATCAGTTCTAATTTTCAAAAAGGCAAAGGTCTCACATCCACCTTGTAATCAGTGTACTGGTATTAACCACTCATGAAATGCTGCAGAAAAAGGAAGTACCTGACATTTCTGTATTCACTGAAGGCTGCAGTTATTGAAGTCAAGCTACCTCATTATTCTCTTTCAAGGCTACTATGCTATCTTTTGAATATAAAGACAAGATAAAGTAATTCTTAATCCAATGAGGTTGCATTTTCCTCTGAAATTGGTATTAATTTGATACTTCCCTCACACTGCACTGGCTTTGAGATTCACTGCCTCTTAGAATATGCTGTCAAAAATGTCATTGCATTTCTGGACAGCCTAATGGAAATATTTTTTTGCTTTGATTTCTCTTCATTACACTGTTATTTATTTTACTTATATGATGGAACATTATTAAATTGGACTTTGCTTATATTACATATCACATTGGTTAGAATTTTAGTGCTCAAACCTCCTAGTAAGCAAAAGTAAAACTGGAGAGATTACATCTTTGATAAGATTACACTATCCTCTTGTAAGTAATATTAAAATTGACTGCCTGAATATAATCAAGAATTTGTCTGGTTATCTTTAATTGATCTCTCCAGAAAGATAGTACAGACTGCAAATGAAATTGCAGTACATTACAAATTAAAGCAATAATATAAAATCAGAGAATAAAACAAAATAGCGATATGCCTATTTTGGACCTTAAAAGCTAAAACTTGTCTCTAACTGACAGGAGATATCAGCTCCTGTTTATGAAAACAGTAAGTAAAATAAGACATCTAGGACAAAACAAAATGACGCATTCAATGTCAAGATGTTGAGAAATGTTTTCCTTCTTTGTGGGTGCAGTTAGACTTAATAAACCTATGAACAAAATCTGGAAAAAAACCCATTTCCGTAAATGTGTTCTTAGGCATTACAAATCACAGTGGAGTCAAGATACTTAAACTCTATTGCTGCCTTTATTTGAGAAAATTTGTATAATTTTAACCTCCTGCTGCATTTTCTGCAAGGCAGTAAGCTGGAATCCCAGACTCCAGCTATTTTAAAAGTTTGAAATCTGTTGGACCAATGGTTTATAGGGTTTATAGGACGTATGGAATGTCCCTCAAGGTCCCTTCCTTTATGAAGTATGTGCACAGTCCTGTAGTCTTTGCAGTCATCACCTTTCAGGATGTGGTTCAAGATACACAGCCTGTTGTCGATCCCAGTGTGTCCTGCTGGCCTTGCACCGATTTGACTGACTCTTGGCATTCTCAGTTCATTATTTCTTTCAGATCCTGGAGCATACGAGTTCTTTGGAGACTGCCACATGCTATGTCTCAACATGTGCTTTTAGTTTCTTCACCCTACTCTTTTCCAGTTATCACAGAATCACAGAAACAGAATATGCTGAGCTGGAAGGGACCTGTAAGATCCCAGCCCCAGATCTGTGAGCTCACCTGGGAGTTTTACTTTTAAAAACATACAAGTCTCCAAAAATTCACCCACTCTGTACTTTGAAGAGCCCTCGGTTCTTTAATACCTTGAGGTAGTGTAAAGAGAAAAGGATTCACATGCTTTGTCAGGCGATACTTTTACTGATAATTTTAGAAAATATAGAAGAAAAAAAGGGATCTTGGCAAAAATTTAAAGTGTGACTTACAACTAACACAAAGCATTCCACAAAGCATTGACTTATCACATGTTAACCCATACAACTTAGCAAAATCCAACTTTAAGTTACCCCCAAATATTAAGAAAACAGATTAAGAGAAGAAAAAGGAGTAAAGAAAGAGAGAATGGGAGATTAAGAGAAGATAATAGCTACCACCACCTGCCAGGTGACAAGTCTCAAGCAAAATATGGAGGCCACATGTGCTCTTTTTATGTGCTTTGGCTCCCTGTGGCTACCCCTTTTCAGGTGAGACTTCCATCCCACTGGCCACTCTGCAGCTACTTGATGTCAAAAAAACCCCCAAAACCAAACTAAACCAACAAACAAAAATACCCTGAGAAAACAATCTCTGCCTTGAAGAGGTCAGAATCAAATCTAAGATGGGTCACAATGAATGCAATAAGCAACAAGGCAGGAAGAAATAAAAATTGAAAAGATGGGGTGAAAATGTGTAGTAGTTTCATGGCTTGCCACACGCACACACACACATGCAAGCACACATGCACACACACACACACACACACACACACACACAGAGCTTGGTCGTTACAAATCATATAGACGTTTTGCCTTGTTTTATGTGCCTGACTAGAAGATTCATTTCATGCCAGTATGTACAAAGTGATGCAGGTAAAAGTGTTTCATGTTGATCCAGAGGCTCTGGACTTCAGCTGTGAGAGAGATATTTCCTCATATGCACTGTGAAGCTACAGTTTTTCCATTTACTGGATTGGTAAAGCATCTGACTAAATGAAGCCCTGAAAAGGTTTCTGAGTGTTAACATCTAGTACAATTTAGAGAATTTGCTTAGTGCTATAAAAGTACTTGCATTTTCCTCTCTTTCCACCTGCATTATTTTAGTCATGTTACATTGGACAACTTTGTTTTTAACATTGTCAATACCACACTATCAAACCACAGCTCAGAGCAGCTCTTATGTTTGTCTTTATTCTTGTATCTAAAATTTGCTAGAGTTTATTCTTTAAGATCTATACAAATAATGAGGCTTTTCCATTCAAGATGTGTTAAATTAGTTTTGTATATTTGGTCTGTCATACATTTAAAAGAATCTTTTGCTTTTGCATCTCAATGAACTGTTTGCAGAATGACCACTTGTGGTCATTAACATTTTTGATTTGCATGTTAATATCCATCTTAATCAGAAAGCTAACAGTGTACATTCAGTCAGTTAAGGTGAATAATCCTATTGGACCTTAATGGACACTCTGAACTTCTAATGACAGTTTCTATGTCGACAGTTTCTCCGTCTACAATTTAACCTGCCGCAAAACAGCGTAAAAAACTGAAGGTAAAATATGCTTGTCAAAAATCTCTAGAGGACAAACCAAAACACATGGGGAGACAGTAACATTCAAGGTTTTGGACAAATGGCTGTGGTGAAATTAAGCTGAAGGTAGAGCCTTCAGTGGGCATATCAGGAAACTTTAACTTTCTATTTATAGATTGGAGAATAAGAATAGTTGAAATAGAAATAAAGATAGTAGAAACCATGTAATTTTGTATGTACTATTAATAGTTTTCATATCAGAGCATAAAAATAACAAAAGGGCATACATGCATTTTTTTGGGATACACAATAAAGAACTTTTAGGATAGTTAATCAAAGAAGAAGATTTGATCTCAAAAATATGTGTAACTCAAATATAGAAAGATAAAAAAAGAGAAAACTTATGATTTACAATTTTAAAGGAGAACATTTAAGTCTGGAAGAAATCTACACAGAAGGCTCTCAGAGGTGCCTTACCATCTGCAGGTCAAAGATGCAATGTATCAATAGCTTAAATAAGAGAAAAAACTATAGTAGAAGACTGAATTCAAGTCTATATGACTGAATGTCATCTCCAAAATGGAATAACTGCATATTATACTGTAGTGTTGTGTGAATGGAATTGAGAATGGTTTGTTCCCCCTTTTGTTAGAATGGTATGTTCTGTTAAAATCCACACCCCTCAGTCCTGTCAATCCCCCCAAAACCCACTNCACACACACACACACACAGAGCTTGGTCGTTACAAATCATATAGACGTTTTGCCTTGTTTTATGTGCCTGACTAGAAGATTCATTTCATGCCAGTATGTACAAAGTGATGCAGGTAAAAGTGTTTCATGTTGATCAAGAGGCTCTGGACTTCAGCTGTGAGAGAGATATTTCCTCATATGCACTGTGAAGCTACAGTTTTTCCATTTACTGGATTGGTAAAGCATCTGACTAAATGAAGCCCTGAAAAGGTTTCTGAGTGTTAACATCTAGTACAATTTAGAGAATTTGCTTAGTGCTATAAAAGTACTTGCATTTTCCTCTCTTTCCACCTGCATTATTTTAGTCATGTTACATTGGACAACTTTGTTTTTAACATTGTCAATACCACAATATCAAACCACAGCTCAGAGCAGTTCTTGTGTTTGTCTCTATTCTTGTATCTAAAATTTGCTAGAGTTTATTCTTTAAGATCTATACAAATAATGAAGCTTTTCCATTCCAGATGTGTTAAATTAGTTTTGTATATTTGGTCTGTCATACATTTAAAAGAATCTTTTGCTTTTGCATCTCAATGAACTGTTTGCAGAATGACCACTTGTGGTCATTAACATTTTTGATTTGCATGTTAATATCCATCTTAATCAGAAAGCTAACAGTGTACATTCAGTCAGTTAAGGTGAATAATCCTATTGGACCTTAATGGACACTCTGAACTTCTAATGACAGTTTCTATGTCTCTCATTAGCCCTGAGACTCTCCCAGTTCCACCCCCGGTTGTTATTGGTTCTCCTCCTATGCCCATCCATCCCTGATCCCTCCTGTCCCAGTTGCCTACTGGCAAAATCCCAAACCTGTCCCGTGTTTCCACCCCCAGTTAAGAATCGCTGCACAAACAGCAGATTTGCTCTTTTGAGTTTGTTACCCCTGGCGCTGGAAGGAGCCCTGAGAATCTGCAGTCTCAGAAGCTCGATAAAGCTCTGGATTACAACACCTCATTTGAGCCTTCTCCTCATCCTTGCTTTCCAAAGTCTTTCAGGGACTGGTTCGACGTAGATTTCAAACCCAGTAAGTGGTTAGAAGCTCTAAGGAGCAGCTCCGACTTTCTAGACAGGGAGTTGTTCCCCCCGTGTCTGGCAAGCACCGGCACCTTGGCTGGCTGGGGATCAAAGCGTTGACCGGCAGTCACATTATACAAGACAAAAATTTGAGTTGCAAGCTTAAAATAAATGCACAAAAATCAAGTAGAGAATTACAGTATTTTACCACACTTAGCAACATAGGTGTGAAAAAACCCTATTCGCTTGATAATATGATCTCAGTAGAATGTTGTATAAAAGATTTGTGAAATATTTTAAAGAAATAAAAAATTAAAGACACGAAGAAAACATAAAAAGATATAATATACATTGAAATGAACTTTGAAGTTGACTACATTTTCAATTGAATGCAAGGGAAGAAAGGGTTAACTTGTCAAGTCTTGACTTTTATAGAGCCTTGAACAGTTAAGAATAGTAGTTAGTGAAGTCATCAGAGACAGAAAACCTCACAGAAGAAACAGATTTCTAAATCAAATAATACCATTTAAAGTCATAGTGTTCTTGAAAGGTAAAATTGCATTGAAAAAGGTACAGAAAAGGCTACTAGGATGAGCAGAAATCAACCGCACTGACTTGTTTGGAATAGAAAATAAAGCCTGAAAGGCACATAAGTATTTTCTATGTTGATAAGTGGCTTAAACAAAAAGTAAATTTTGGAAAAAAAATAACCCAAATAAACCCTTCCTGGAAGAGGTCACTAAAACTGTCAGAGGAAACACAGAATCACAGAATATACCGAGCTGGAAGGAACCGATAAGGATCACAGAGTCCAGCCCCTGGCCCTGCACAGGAACATTCCCAATAGTCACACCATGTGCCTGAGAGTATCATCCAAATGCTTCTTGAACTCCGTCAGGGCAAATAGAGCTGTATGGTTTCTATGTCAGTGTTAGTGTGTTGAGTATGCAGTGTAGATGGATCACAGAAGAGATAGGGATAAGGATGATGTTTCACTACTCCTGTAAGGCGTTTGCAGTGGTGTTCCAGATGCAGCTTTTCCTGTGTCTTCCCTGAAAAGATCTGGTAGGCATTGGATCATCTTTCTTAGACTTTGTGGTATACTTGGATGGGTAAAGAGGCTCTTCTGTTTAATTGTGTTAGTCCACTTGATTTTAGTTAATGGCATTGCAGAGCCAGCCTAACATATCTGAAGTCATGTTAATTGACAATGTTGTCATGTCCCTGTCCTTGATGTTTCTCCCGAGGATAACTGAGCCTGAGATGCAGTAGCCTATTTTGTCAAGGGCTTTTTAATTGGGTTAAAGTCTCCTGACCAAGCAGCACTGAGAGTTTCACTTATAGCCTGAATAGAGGGCATAAATAACAAGTGAAAAACTTTTGCAAATATTTTGGTACTGCATGAATTTCCCCATAAAAAATCCTCCTCTCAGCTAAAAAATTAAACATAAAATGGGTCTTCTGCTGATTAGTTGCATTTTAGAAGAGCTAGTAAAATGTAAATTGGTTTCAAAAATTAGGCTTCTGAGGGGAAACTTTGATTAAATCCCTAGAAACAATAAATCAGATATAAAAATAAGCAAAGTAAGACAGGGTTTTTTTCCTTACGGATGCCCTTTTGTCTAGCAAGTAACACAGATATAATATTGGCATAAGACAGAGAAATAGCATTTACAAAATTGCAGCCCTACTTTATGAATGCATAGTAAAATAAATCAGTTGTTTGTTGCACTCTTACAATGACAACATAAAGAAAAACTATTCCTCTAATTTCAAGCAGCATTATCTTTAACAACAGTAGTTCAATGATTTTGCGCTTTATTTTTAAACAGCCAAAGCACATGGTAAATGATTGATAGTGAAGTTAATGGAAAGATATTGTAAAGTGACCTCTTTATTTTCTATGATAGAGCAGCTTAGAAAAAATGCACTTTTGGAAGGCATCTAATAGTCAGCAGACATATTCAGTTATATCTAAATTAAGTCATACATCTTAGCTGATTTCTCTATTAACCATTCAAAATTAAACCTACATTTTTCTGTAAGAACACCAAAATCTGAGATCTCCTGTGAATTATTGTACTGCCATTCACATGCATTTTATTAAAATCAGAATATCCTTCTGCTCTGATGACAAAGATGGCAACCATGGATAAGGTAACTTATAAAAGACGTAAGAAATGTATATTGCATTTTTGGTTCCTTAAATGAAATTTTATCATTGGTGTTTATTAGGATGTTAAATGTTCTTTACCTGCATGGGAAACTTACAGAATGTTGAGTGAAATGGAGACAATAGTTTATTTCAGGTGTCAAGCTTGGAATTTTTTTTGTGTGCTGGAACAAGATGAGTACAATATGGTGTAGGCTGTAAACAAAAATCTCAGGTATTCCTTTAGCAGAGTTTAGACTTTTTACAGATTTTTAGATTTTTACAGATTTTAGATAACAACATTATTTGTGAAATAACTAATACGGTCTGTGAAAAGTCCTGGTAAATCCATAACATTCTTTTCTAGAGGAAGAATGATTTAAGATATATTAAACACACTAAACTTTATATTACATGATGCAATCAAGGTAAATCTAAATAGTCATATTTAATTAGGTATATTTTTTCATGCTTCTTTGTATTTGTACAATTTTTTTTTAAAATCTTGCCTATATTTATCTAATGTGCCATTATTCTAGTTAAATAGTTTGTATCTAAGTAATTTGTAATTTTCTTGAAAAAAAAAGTCTGTCATCTCTGTGCCAGTTATTTTTACTACCTATTTCTAGGTCTGTCATCAGCTGAAAATAGTAAGAGTACTGTAAAAAATATCTCACCAAAACTAACAGGCTCAGTGAAATTCATTTGCATAAGTGCAATGGAGGGAAAATTTTCATCTACTAAGAAATGGGGAACAAAAATCTAGAGTGGACTGGAAATAAGGACAGAGTAGAGATAAAAGAATGAGATCATTAGGTCAAGTCCTTCAATCAGCTAGTCTATTTTTCAGATCCAGGCTAACTCACTGACAAAAGTACATTATTACTCTTCAATCACACCTCAAGTCTGCAAGGCTCTTGATGTCTAGAAATTTTGAATTGTTTTGCATGATTTATGCAGTCACTTTTCAACTTAAGAACTTTAGTCTGCTCAGCAGCCATTAGCTTACAGAAGAAGTAGATGCTCAGGTTAAAGAAAGACAAACGTCACCCTATTTTTCACATAAATTTTATTTTAATTTCTGTAGTCTGATCTCTTTATAAGAGGTAATATTAAAAATGCTGTATGAACAAATTGCATAGACAGAATCAAATCTGCATAACTGAATTGAATTAATTAGAAAAAGTCTTTATACTGTACGCTAGGATTTAAGATGACTTTGAGGATATGTAATCTCTAAGAGATAATGGTTTTGAAAATAGGATTATTTTCTAGTTTGAATGTGCAAAAATGTTATAAATAACTCCTGCCAACCCCACAAAGTGCCATTCAACTAAATAGTGATATATCTGCAGATTCATGGGGTAGAACAAGACAAAAAGGTCTATCTGCAGATCGATTGTCTTCTCCCATTAGTCTTCCAATTTGGTAAACTGAACCTGAATCATTTTTGTTTGGCATCTCTCATGCAAAAGATCACAGCAATAATATTAGATGTTGACACGCTAAAAACTCATCCTCTTTGGATGATTTTGCCAATTAAAAGAGGTCTGAGAAACCTGTGTTACAAGAGGTAACTCGGTGTGCTTCAGGATCAGAAATGGAAAAGAGAGGTGGGGGGAGGAACAAGAAAGAAAAGAAGCAAAATATAAAAGAGAAATTTGAGACAAAATAAATTCTAAAAAGCTTTCAACAGGCTATGCGAACTGAAATGTAGAAGCTGTTTCTAAATATCTTGATCGTTGGGTGACTGCACTTTGTGCAGCTTTGCGATGAGGGGATTGGGCTGATGTAAAAGAAAAGCAATGAGTAAAGGCATCAAGGAGGAGCCTGGAATAGGAGTCTGGTGATGAGTCTTTCTGTTCAATTCCCTTTCATCGACTAGTACTGGTAGCCTCGTATCCAAATGCTTTAGAGTGTTGTGTGGATTATCTGTCAAATATTCTAAACTAGGGAAATAACATTATTAAACTTTCAGGGAAGAACAACATAAACATAAACAGAGTCAGTGACAGAGCAAGAAATTGACTCCTAAGTCTACTGCTTGCTTCTCCAGACATGGATCATTCTCTTTTTCTGGACTTTCTGCCTTGTATCTTGTGACAGCGATGTACATCTTTCAGAAACCTGCATTTATCTCTGCTTTAAAGTGGAAGATGATAACTTGGTTCAGACACTAAAATTATTGCTATTGAATTTCAGACAGATATTTAATAAATATTTTTTATTGTGTGGAGATATTTCAGTATCATAGCAAAAAATTGTCGTGGATAAAACTGAATAAAGGTTCAGATTAGGTGCCTGTAATTAGATGTCTGAATACGCAGTCAATATGCTCCAAGATAAGCCTCTCACCAAAGCATAGCAATTTGGAACTAATTTCTGCATTTGTAGTGAAAAGAATTTCTCTGAAGATGCTAGAATATGGACAGACTACGGCAACACAGACAAGTGAGTGGCACCCTGTTACCTATCAGAATAAGGGCAAGACCAGAGTAAAAGTCAGGCCCCTCTAAGCACATAGATAATACTGCTTTCCTATTCAGTTTTAAGAATAGAACATCTGCCCTGCACTGGTAGTTGTGGAAAATGATAGCTACCCACTAGCTTACTGTTTTCAAAATGTGATTAGAATCAATGTCAGAACAGGGACTGAGTCCCCAGCCTAGAATAAACCAATTCCTGGCAGCTAAGTAGCAAATATGAGTTCAGTGTACCACTATGTCTATGTGGGTATGAACTTTCTATTTATTTAACTGCAAAATTCTTAATTAGTTAAAATTTCTTTAACCTCATAAATATTTGCTTTCAAAAACTCGAGCATTAAGGTCATGCCTCCTTCTAACACCCAGTGTTTCTTTCATATTTTTCCAAATAGAGAAAATTATTTCCTCAAGGATTCAGTTTCCTTAAGTATAAAGTATATGGGTTGTTTACAACTGCTGGAAACACCTTGGATTATCTTTGCTGGAAATACCATGGATTCCCTTCTTTAATAAGAGATACTATTCTCTGAGTGATAAAAGAAAGCTGTGAAATAGAGCATTGCCTTTGTATGAAAAAATGATCTGGAATATTTTTGTGAATGATTGTATTAAGTCTGTTTCCCCATATTGGGTTTGTTATATATTTTCATTTAAATATTCATTATTTTTCTCATAAAAATATTGCTAAATCTAAAAGCTAGGGAGAAATTTCAACAGGAATATTCATTTTTATATCTGAAGAGGATTAGTCTGTTCTATTTATCACTTGTAAGTTCCCTGCTTAAACTCCTCTGTTGCCCATTCAAGGAGCAGGAACTATACCAGGAATCCTGGATGAAAAATAATCATGTAGCAGAAAAGATGATACAGTTCAGACATTACAGTGGGTGACAAAGCTACATGTAAAAGCACTTTATGAAATGGCTTTGAATAGCAAGAACACTCTTTGAGACTGGGATAGGTTTATATGCAGTTCACAAAACTCTGTCTAGGCTACAGCTATGGCTGTGGATTATGGTACCTAAGCCTATTGCCATTCTTGCTGTAAGCTGCTCTCCTTATCTAGTTGTAAAAGCTGCAGTCCTTCTGTGGTGCTTACACAGTGTGTTAAGCAGGCAGGGAATTATTTGGGAGTCAGATGCCAGCATTTGCTTTAGTGCTGTAGCATTGGAAGCTTACATGTGGACAATAAACAACTACAGTTCCCTTCTTCCTGTACACATAAACACAACATGAACTGCTGCATGTGCAACATGAGCTCACCTTGATATGTGATGTGACACCAAGCTGTGTGTCTACAAATGATCTGACAAAATCAGGTTTTCCCATTGTATGACAAAAGAGTGGAAATGTAGTTACATCCAATGGATGTGTAAAGGAAGGTTTTAGTCATTACATTGACTCTGTGTCTCTGTGCTTCTGTTGGACACAGACATTTGAACCCTGTGATCCAGCACCACAGTAAACAGGTTACTTCCTTAAGTAAATCTGGCACAGCTTTTTACATTATCCAGATAGTCTAGAGGCTTATTTGCATGACTCTTCTCCAGGCAAGATACTTCATGAAGACAAAGGAGTTGAAGCTCTGAGCCTAGCATGCCCAGTTCTTGTTTTCTTAGTTTGGAATAAATCTGCCTCATAATTTTTTAACATTTAAAAATAAAATGAAAATAGTTATCCATTTAAAATACATGTTTGATCAAGCTAGTGAATTAGGGAAAAAACTCCTTGTCTATGTTATCTTAAAAGTAATGAAATAGAATATTTATAGAAAAATCAAAACGAGCATNNNTCAAAATGAGCTACATTGGTGGCAAAAAAATATTTGCACAAAATGTAGGTGTCTAAAAACTAGATGTTTAATTAAAATTAAACACTTGAGACTCCCTTTATAACAAATATAACAAAATTAGATAAAATTAATCTGATCCATCTATGCCCATTTTAGGGAGATAAATAATTGTCTAGAGGTGCCTTTTCTTTTTTTCTCTGCTGGCTATAGCAGAATCATGGGATGACTAGCTCAGCCTCATAAACTAAGGTTTGTGTTCCTTGGTACAGTGGAAGAAAATCATCTCCTTTGNACAGTGGAAGAAAATCCTCTCCTTTGATTAGTCTTCTAGCTTACATCTGGAATAAGAAACAGCTTTATAGGCCTCTCCAGGCTCACTTGCTCCAGCTAAATAGTAGAACTGAATTCAAGTGAAATTGATTTGGCTTAATTCTATAATGCTGAAGTACTATATTCAATCTTACTCACTGGAAAAGAAGAAAAAAGGCATTTGTTGTGAGTTTGAGGCTTTTTTTTTTACTTTTTTTTTTGCCTTTCTTATCAATACTATAATATTACTTTGAAAATAAAGTTCGAACAGGATAAATTTTTCATATAGAGCTGATCTAAATAACTTCAAATGGCAGAGGCATGTTCTTTTGGAGTGGAAAATCTGATGTCCAATTCCTCTTTTACCAGAAAATAATGAATGCCCTAATGCAGTACACTGACAGCTGTGAAGATCTACCTAGTTTTTTAAAAAATCCAGACTTCAATCTTTCTGAGGAGATAAATGCAGAAGTAAAGTGATCTCTGGTCTTTCACAGGAGTGTCAGTAGAACGCAAGAAATATATTTAGCATGCATCTTTTTCTTATCTATTGCTCAAAATTGTCAAAAAATAACTCTCTAATTTATACTGGTCAGAAAAAAAAATGTAACCATCTTTAATATTGATTATTATGTTATAAATTATCTTGTTTTTTTAATAGAATGTGGTTATTTCTAATTAAATTTTTCCTGGCTGCTAAATCTATAGTTGCATTTTTGTTTTTAAGCAAAATTTAAATGTAAGAATCCCTGTCATATTCACAGAACTTACAAGCTAGTTGGCCAGATCCTGCCATTTGGTCTTTGCTTTATTGTTCTTTAGGTGCCAGTTATGGTCAATCTATTATGTTTAAATTGTTGGCCATCACTGTCTCCCTCCTTTTCAACTG
>WEIV01019677.1:28152-38181 GCA_013390005.1 Calyptomena viridis | reverse complement strand
AGGACAGAAAAGGCTTTGACACTGTGTAAGCTCTGCTCGGCAATTCCTGAAACATCTCTATTTGTGTTTTCATCACAAATCCAAAATATATCCCCATACTAGGTACTATGAAGAAATTTAATTCTATCACAGCTGGAACCAGTACAGATGTACAGCATGATATAAAAATCTTGCAAAGCAATGTTGTAGATAGCTTAAAAAATCCCCCAAAATAACCAGAACTAAGCAAACTGCTTCGCTACTGGATAGAAAAAGACTAACTTTGTTTTTTCTCTTCAAAATGTTCCAGTTCTTCTACATAGACTGATTTTGAAAGTTAAAATATATTCTCTTGGTGAAGTAAAAGTTAGACAAACAAAGGTCAAAACTTCCGTAATTCTGAAATTGTATTGGATTTTTTTTTTTAATTCTTCCACATACGGAATTTATGGAACACATCTCTTCTCCAAGTGCTTTTCTGAAACAAGCTACAGAATGTGACTCAACAGAGTTGGCTTTTTTGTTTCTTCCATTTTACAGCCAGCTGGGATTTGGGGGGGGATAACTTACATAGCCTTAGATATTTGCTGGAGATACAATGTCCGAGCAACCTATGTCCTTCCCTACCCCTATTCTAAATTTATTGTAAACAGCAACTGTTTATTGTAAACAGCTGAATATCAGGATGCCAGTAGTTAAAGAAGAAGCCTGTTTTCTGTTCAAATTTTAATTTGCCTGAACTTTCAGTTCTAGACTTAATCTTTTCCTCTTTACCAGTGTGGAAATTAAAATAGTGCCAGTGTCTTGTGCATGTTGCCAAACTCCTCAGAGGACACTTCTTATGCATTTATCCTCAGGCTTCTATTTAGTTTTAACTTCCTTTTTTAGTTATTGGATCTATTCAGTGGTGTTAACTTACCTTCAGGATAGTCCCAGATGAAATGCAACTGACACTTACCTAGATGTTAATGAATCTTACTATGACTTGCTTAATTTCTGGTCTTATTTGTAAAGCAAGTAATTTTTGCCTTTGGCTGGTACAAAGTAGAGAAAGTTGTACTGGGCTTTTCAACTCTCAGATAATAAAAGTGCATTTTCAGCTACACCAGTTCTGGTTTGCTTATAATTTTTTGTCATCTATTATCCTTAATTTAAGTTAGTATCACTTTTTATTATGAAAACTATATTTCTGCCTTTAGAAAATGTCTCTATAGCTTACTAAGTGTTACTGATGATAACTACTTTGTATTTATTACAAATGTGCTAGCAATGGCAAAGACGACTTAGGGCTTTTGTGTCTTTTGTTGCAAAGATAAAAGAAAATCGAGAAATCTGTTTCATCTGGAATCATTATCTGTAGAATTTTACTCCTTTAAACTGGCAAAAAGTGTAGTCTGGTGCAGGGTTGAATTAGTATTTCTGGAATAAAACCTGAGGGTTATTGGGATAGAAAATAGAAAGTTGGATTTGCTATGTTACTGTAGGCAGCAGCTGTTATACTGATTAATTAAAGGTTGTATAATTTGCTGTGTTAGATGGATGGTTAGCATATAAATATAGCCACATACCTTGCTTTTCATCTTCTCTTGTATAACTAAACCATTAATAATTGTACTTTGTTATTCATAGCCTTCCCATATATTGAAGGTTTAATTTGCATAACTTTTCATGTGTTTTCTTCTGAAATTGGGATAATAACACAAATACACGGAAGTTTGCAACAAAATACACTCATCAAAACAAGGGTGTCTAAATTTTGACTAAGGCATTGATCTTGCTTTCATAATGAATAAAGCAGCTTGTTATGTCGCTCACCTGTTAATTGTGAAGAAAGGAAGCAAGTTTATTGTTGTAGACATAATGTAGACATTGCATTTTAACTGAAACTTTTTAGATTTGTCCAAATCTATCACATAATCTTTGCCTTGTGTATGTTAGAATTCCATGGTTTCGTACAATGCTATGGACTATTTTATGTATTGCCTATCTAAATATTGTTTATTCACCCAAATAATCTCATTAACTTCATTATATATAAGTGTTGTTAAAAATGAGTCTGCTAAACCACTTTGAGTACTTGTTAACTCTGTATTTTTTATTTGTTTCCTTTAAGGCTTTGAAATCTTTCATCTTGTATGTATTGAAAGACTTCCTAAAACACTTACTGAATTATTCATACATGATACACTTTCAAGAAATCTTGCCTTAAGGTTGTTTGAAGCTGGATTGTTGGATTGACCTGAAAAGGGCCATAGGAAGCATGGAAGGTCACATAATCTCCTTGACTCTATTAGATCTGTGCCTTTCTTATACTTGCTTAACAAGACAAGGCACATCTGTGTGGTGTCAGTAGATTGTAAACCTGAAGTCACACAGCAGTTCTGGATGCAGAAAATCTTTTTAAGGAAAGAGGCAGCATGTTCTCTGTGAGTGTATATGTAAACTTGGAATTGTTAATCAGACTTGAGTATCTAGTCATTATTATACCAGATGAAATTTTGACAGAAAAAGAAAACAGAGAATGTAGTTAAATTAGTTGCACACACACTTTTTGGTTTCCACTCTTGTTCCTAGTATTATGGTTATCCTTTCCCTGCTCATCTGGGTGTAGTAGTTGATGTTTTCTTCTTCCTCACTTTAGGATGCACTTGAAGTTGTTCTTACTTCAGACAATTTTATGTATTTCCTCTTTCTCCTATGGTCTCAGTTCCATATCTTATTCATATTTACTTAATATGGTGTCCCATGCATGTTAGCTATTTTGTTCTTTCTTACTCCTGAAACCAATTTTGTCTGGCTCTGCATTTCTGTAGTTGGCTATGGGTGAGTTGCTCATAGCTGTGAGCTTTCTAGTGCTAAGACCTTGGCTCATCACTTGTTGTTCCTATGCATGTATTTCCCTGGACCGCATCCTATATCTCCACTTCTCAAAGCCTCAAACCAGGTCTGTGTTTCTCTTAACCATGTCATTGTGCCAGCTGTAAAACATTTCATTCTGCATAGAGTAACTGTCTGCTACAGCTATCCATATGAAATTATTGTTGTACCATCAAGAAAAAAGGAATAAAAAAAAGAAACCAAACTAGCCTTAGACAGCCAGTCAATTGGAGAAACTGCTATCACAGCTATATCAAGTAAAGCAGAGCTGCTGGCGAGTTTGGAGAACTTCATGCAGGATGACCCTGACTGTACCAAGCCTTGGTCCTGAGGCCTTCTAAGCCCTTTGCAAAGTTTGTGGTCTGTTACTGAGGATGGCAGTACCAGATTACAGGGCTTCACAATCACAGACATGACATTCATAAAGCTGTTAATTCTTCTGATAAAGCTTTAGTTTCCAAGATTGCCTGGTTTAATCTTTGCCTGTTCAATATACTGCTGAGCAGTTAGTGTGTACCTTGCCTAACAAGCTTCCCAAATTTGTGATAGCGAGATAGTAATAAATAATTATAATCATTAAATATTTTAAAAGCCAATTATCACTAGAAGCCTATGTTAACATGAGGAAAATAATCTCAAAGCAGAGGTGTCTCTATGGCTGCTTTGACTTTACAATGGAATCTAAAAGACTACCTTAGCTGTCTACAAGTCGAGCATTTTAATCTTAGAATAATTTGGGTTTGAAGAAACCTTAATGATCATCTAGTTCCAGCCCCTGCAATAAGCAGAGACATATTTTACTAGATCAGATTGCTCAAAGCCCTGTCAAACCTGAGCTTGAATGCTTCCGGTGATGAGTCATCCACAACTTCCCTAAGCAACTTGTTCCAGTTTTGTCCCTGGTCCTGCTCTAGGAGGTCTGTGATTTTCTTGTGCTGGGGCCCCCAGAACTGAATGCTGCACTCCTGTTGGGATCTCATGAGAGCAGAGAGAGGGGGAGAATTACCTGCCTCAACCCTGCTGGCCATGTGCTTTTGATGCAGCTCGGGATACAAGTGGTACGTGTTGCCTGCTCACGTACAATTTTTCATTCACTCCTATCCCCAGATCATTCTTGACAGGGATGCTCTCAAGTAATTTGTTCCTTTAGCATGTGCTGAATATCAGTGAGTGCATGACATTGCATTTGGCCTTGTGGAATTTCATGAAGTATCCATGAACTTATTTGTCAAGCCTGACAAGATTCTTCTGGATTACATGCCTTCTCTTAGGTGTATCAACTGCATGTCAGCTGCATACTTGCAGAGGGTCGCCAGATCATATTGTGTGTCCTTAACAAAAGGATTGAGCAGGATCAGTCCCAAATTGGACTCCTGAGTGACACTTCTTATTCATCTGTATTTGGACATCGAGCTGTTGACTGCAACTCTTTGGATGTGGCTATCCAGCCAAGTTCTTCTCCGTCAGATAGTCCACCCATTAAACCCATATCTTTCCAATTTAGAAGCAAGGAAGTTTTGGAGGATGGTACCAAAGGTCTTACAGAAGTCAAAGTATTACATTAAGGTTTGGGGACTTGAAAGGTGAGGGAAGAGCACTTGCCAGTAAAAACAGAGACAACAAAGTCATTGAGTAGCTCAGCCTTCTCCATGTCATCAAGAGGAATTTTTTCATGAAAAGGGTTGCTAGATGTTAGAATGGACTGCCCAGGGAGGTGGTGGAGTGACCCTGAAGGTATTCAAGAAACTACTGGATGTGTGCCATGGTCTAGTAGGCAATGCTGATTGATTAATGGTTGGACTCAATGATTTTAGAGGTCTTTTCCAACATAAATGATTCTGTGATTTATCAGGGGGAGTACAGTTTCTTTTTTCTTCCTTTTCTGACTAATATAGCTGCAGAAGGTGTTCTTATTATTCACATTCCTTGCCAAATTCAGGTCTAGCTGTGCCTTCTTTAGCTGTCTTGATCCCATTCCTACATTCCCAGAATGCACATCTTTATTCTTCCCTGGGTGTGTGTCTGTACTTCTTAATCTAAAGTCTAGATCATGTGCCTTGCTTTACAGAAAGTCAACATTTGAACTGAAAGGACTTTTAGTAGAAAGATATGCTTCATCTCAATCAAAATCACTCTTCACACATAGTTTGAAAATGTTATCTTATTACATAATTTTTAAGTATTCTACAGATTTGAGTTGTTTGATTCTTTGGACATCTTTTATTTTGGAGGCTGGAGAGAGGTTGTGAGCCTTTCTAAAACAAAGTGGGGCAGGCTCTCCTCATTTCTGTTTTGAGGTGAAAAACTGTTTTTGGAAGCAGAAGCTTGCTAAAAGTTTTAATCCACTTTTCCCTTTCGTTGTTGTGGTAATACGAACATCTGAAGTACTGTAAACTATGGATAATTTGGATAATTCATTTTGCATTAGCAGTCAATCAAATATTCCTTAAAACAAAAAATTTCTTTGAACAGAAGCAGGTTACTTCTTTTGACTACTTTATCAACAAGGTGGTAGTTCCTAGAACAAGACGTAACTAATGGTTGCTTTTAACTTAGAATCACATGGACCTATCGTAATTTTTGACATGCTGTATAAAACTTTGCTAAAAAGGGAAGATTAGTGAACCTGAATTTTTATGAAGTACCAAGACACCAGGAAGGTCCTTGTTCAGCAATGAGTTTTCTTCATTCTTCTTTGTTTTTGAATGGAAAAAAGCAAACAAACCAGAATATTGCATATGTTATTATTATTATCAACTGTGCTGCTTTTCTCTAAGGACGAGCTGTGGAGGTTACATCACAGAAGCCTAACAGATGGCTCTTATTAAATTTAAAAAGAATAGACTCCAGATCACTCTGGCTGTACTCATGGCACTCAGAACAGCTTCAAAGAAAGTGATTGCTGATGTTGCTGGTACTGGAGAGGAAGCACAGTGAGGAAAATATATTGATTATCAGAACTTTTCATTGTGTTGATTAAATGTTCCTTTGTGTAGTTTTTGTTGGTTTTTTTTTTCCCTGAAAAATCAAGCAAGTAGCTGCACATTAGATTAATGTAATCTATGTAACATTGATAAAAATGATGAGGTCATTTACTATGGTTGAGTTAAACTGACACGACTTACCTGAAACTACTTATTTTGACAAGAAGTAACTCTTCGCTATTTCCATATCCTTACATAGACTTCAAAATACATTTATACAAGCAGAGCATGTCTACTGGAAATTAACATATCAAGGTAGTCCCATCTTACTACTTTCTCTTTAAAAGCTTCACTTCAACTTCTCTCCTTAGATTTAGCTACCTGAAACTATTTGCGATAAAATTTCCATTCTGTGGTTTTGTTTCTTCAGAGAGTAATTGTGAATTGACGCTGAGTGGCGATTCAGTGGCTAAATCCTGGATTTGGTCACTTCACTCTGTCATCAGGGGTTTCTTTTATGTATGAAAATGCAATTCAAGAGGCCTGATGAATAATTTAAAAAAAAGAGGCATGTAGAGGCCTTTTTTTTTTTTTTTTTTTTGTAGCTGAATTCTAAATGGCATACCTGAAACTTCTGAATATTGAGTGTAAAGAATTAGTGGACATTGCTCCTAAATTTTTACAAACTTTTCCCCAAGCCACAGAGTCACTCCCTGCAGCCTTTCTGTTTTGTTTCTGTTTTGTTTTGATTTTGTTAGTGTTCATGTGTAAAGTCTGCATTCCCTAGATCATTTTCCTTTTTGACTTATTTGTCCCTAATAACTGCAATTGACTTCATCTTCATGTCTTCATATCCAAGAAAAATTTAGTGTTTATAATCAGTGCCTATTTGAACATTTTCTTTCAAGAGGCCTGATAGGTAATAAATACCTGTAAGGACAGGTTTCTGTATACCTAGAAATTGTACATAAACTGAATTAAAACATTTTGTATATCAATTTTGTATAGAATTCTATAAAGCTTTGTTTATGGATCTACTATAGTTGATTTTTGGTATCTTTAGGGTTGAACCACATTTAAAATGTACTGTCCATCTATAAGGAAGAAATTACTTGAATCTTAACATTCATATTGCTTCTCCTGGTTACTTCCACTGTCAAAGATATTGAAAAGACAAGCAGGGAGGTAAAGATGCTTGCTGTAAGCAATTGCATGGGTCATTAGTTAAAATGGCTGTTTAAATGTATAAATGATTCCCCTTCATATTATAAACATAGAACTAAATTAGTAAAAATGCATAACTCAGCACAGTGGTTTTATGCTTACTAGCTGGATGTTTCAACCCCTAGCTGAAGCATGAAACTGAAAATCTGTTCAAGTACTGTATCAATATAAATTTGTTGTTGTAACATCTCATACATTGTACTATGATACCTGTCTGATACTCACATTTATACTGAGACATTTATAATTCAGAATGAATAATATATTAGACATTATATTTAGGCAACTTAGGAAATAACAACAAAATAGATGGAAATATATGCCTGCTTTTGTTGCTTCTCTTGCATAGATAAAGAAAGCTGTGACATAGCTATAGAAACACACAAATAATGTGAAATTAATAAAGAAATGAAGTCAGATATTTTGAGCCACTTCTTGTTGCAAAAAGACCTGGACTTTTGATCAAACCCCTATCTCTTCACTTATTGTTTTTCAGATCTTCATGTACTATCCATATAACACAAGCCAGGCATTTCTGTTTATACAAACCTCATGGATGTTTAATGTAATGGAAACAAGCTACTCTTACAGATGTTGGACATTCTGTTTGTGAAGCCCTTATATGCTTAACTACAAAATGTGCCTCTCTAGAATGAATATACTATCAATTAGTGTAATGCTTTGATTGTTGCTGCAAATTACTTGTCCCGACCACTTTATTTCTTGCGGTTTACCATCTTTTCTCCTGCATCACAGCTTGAATCAGGCTATAGTATTTTTGTATACTTGCTGCAGGTTGTTTTTTTTTTTTATTTGATTGGTTGATTTGTTGTTGTTGGAAAGTGTCTTTAGAATGCCAGGACGTAAAAAAATTTAGTTTATAATTGGGTAGGTTGGTTGCTATACTTCTTTGTGAATTTAAACTTAATACGGCATTAATGGCAACCCTACTTTTATTGAGAGGCTATACAGATAGAAGTTAGAGTAATCCGATTTTCTGTGAAGACTTAATGAAAATATTTCACATAGTGCTACAATTTCTTTTCCTGAAGATCAAAATTGAGAACAAACTGTGGACAGCCTTAGAGGCCTTTATGGTTTGAATGATACAAAGCAAGCCCTTGTGCAACTGTTGATGTAGCCATCCCCTGTCAGGGCTTGCCGGGGTAAGTGTATCCCCTGCACTCCCCAGGGGATGGCTGAGGGAAACGGAGGATGAAGAAATTGCTGACGGCTCTTCCTGGTTACATATAATACAAGTTTATTCTCTCCAGAGGCAACAGGCCACCTGGAGGGTCCAAGCTTATGGGGGATAACCAGGGAAAAGAGCCCTTCCCACTTCTGGCCCCTGGTTCTTATAGGGGCTCCAGCCAATGGGAAGGGAGAACAAGGGAAGGGACAAACCATCTGGGGTGAGGGGTAGGGCACATAGAACATACCATAGAACAGAACAATAATATACAGTGAGAAATATATGCTAATTGCACACCACCACATGTTGATGTATAGTTTGCATTCTGACATGTAAGTAGACTTTTGCTTGGTTCCCTCCTATAGCTGGACAGGCCAGAAGTCAATGAAGCAGATGGTGATCCGCCCTTCTTTCTGTAGCAGTTTGCAAAGCAGCGTCAACTACTGGGGAATAGCAGAATGCCTTTCTTCCTGCAAAAGATTGCCCTTGAAATAATGCAGAGATTCTGTCTAACTTTCAGGCAGTGTTTCATTTCAAGGGGTGTCATATCTCTTTTCTACCTTTCTATACAACTTTTTGCAAACAGGTAGATTGCAGTCTCTTGTATGAGTTGTAGACATTGAGTAGCAGACTCTCTCTAAAACCGTGTTAGGTGAGTTAGGTGATGCAGCTACTGTGAGTACAGTTTTCAAATCTGTAATTTGAAGTAATTTGCCACAACATGAAAGGATGACCTGAATGAGATCCCAAAATATCTCTGCTCTGGACTGAGCACTATCCAACACTTTTGTAAGTGGCCTGAAGAAGGAACAGATAACATTTAGTTGCAAATTGCATTAAAGGAGGTGTATGAAGAGGATTCAAAGGTATAAGCAAAACAAGAGACACGATCGGAAGGAAAATGAGCCCCCAAATAATCAGCACAGGAGTCAAAACAGTGACGATAAATTTCCTTACTTTTATACAAATAACAATCTTTGCAAAAGTACTACACATTTCAGGAGAGACTAGCTAGAAAGAGTTACCCTAGGAAATGGTGTAAAAGCTTGTAAGGGATCTTGTGGGTACATTGTTTTACTGGCGGAGAAAATCATTGCTACAGTTACAGATATGAAAAGGGAGAACAAGGTAAAGAAACATTCTTCTATGTCTTTCTCCTAAGGGCTTGCATCTCCAGGCAACACGATTCCAGAAATATGTCGACAAAGAATGTCCACAGAAGAGCAACAGAAATAACAAGAGAGCAAAATGACTTAACAAAAACTTTGAAAGGAAATAATTCTCAAATCTGAACAAGAGAAAAAGATGATAGTCTTTATGTATGTAAAAAAATATATATAAAAACTAATTAAAATTAACTTTCACACTTTCTACTGCAGGCAGAGAGCAAACATCATTCAATTTTAGCATAAGTCTAGTTATGAAGTTCCTTTTTTAGTAGTATGACAGTTAAAATTGGTTTACATTCATTCTTGAACTGTGTCGCTAAACAGCTGCTGTTGTTCCAAAAGGAGCAACATGTATGGAGCCGCACTAGGATAAGCTGATATAGAAATAGAATACTTTAAACTGATGAGTTGTGCCTATTTAGACACCAGAATTTTCTTATACAATTAATTGTTTTATTTGTGCCATTATGATGAACTCTAATTACTGTAGTGATTCATAATTTCATGAAATGTTACATTTAAAAAAGAACAGGAATAGTCTCCAAATACCCTGAAACTTCAATTTCTTGTGAAATGGCATGTATTTTCTATGGCTTCAAGTCCTTGATAATACTTTTTTCAGTTTCACAATGCCTGATGAAGGCCATTTTTTTTTTTTTTTTTT
>WEIV01019677.1:16441-28110 GCA_013390005.1 Calyptomena viridis | reverse complement strand
CCCAGTTTATCTCTATTGGGTTTCTGTGGCCAGGTTTTGGTAGCAGAGGGGGTGGGGTGTATTACAGGGATAGCTTCTGTAAGAAGCTGCCAGAAGCTTCCCCCGTGTCCAGGGGAGCCAATGCCAGCCAGCTCCAGGCCAGACCCGCCCCTACCAAGGCTGAGCCAATCAGGAAAGATAAAAAAGCCTCTGTGATAAAAAAATTTAAGAAGGAAAAAAAGTTATTGGGCAGATTGTAATTGTGGCTGAAGAAGAGCAGAGTGAGACTATATGACAGGAACAACTCTTCAGATATCAAGGTCAGTGGAGAAGAATGGGCAGGAGATGCTCCAGGTACCAGAGCTGAGGTTCCAGTGCAGCCTGTGGTGCAGATCATGGTGGAGCAGCTGTGCCCCTGCAGCCCATGGAGGACCACGGGGGTGCAGAGATCCACCTGAAGCCCATGGAGAGACCCACATCAGAGCAGGTGGATGCCCAAGAGGGCTGTCGCCCTGCAGGAGGCCTATGCTGGAACAGGGTCCTGGCAGAGACCTGCTGATCTGTGGCGAGAGGAGCCCATGCTGGATCAGGTTAGCTGGTAGGACTTGCAACCCTCTAGGGTAACCACATTGGAGCAGCCTGTGCCTGAAGGTGTGCACCCTGTGGAAAAGTCCATAGCACATATATGTGAAGCTTAAGAAACCAGTGGTGTATTGCATGACATATATTGGCTACGTATTTACACAATTAGATGTGGAATTCGTGTTTGAAGGTTGCTATTGCTTAAACAACGTAAGTTATTTTTGAGAGCATATCCATACACACATATCCATAACCTCTGAAGTGTAGCATGACATGGAGTAAAAATGTCACTAAGGACTTTTTGCAGTTTCATGGAGTTGTTATATGAAAAAATAATCTGATGCTACAAACACCATTTTAGTAATTAAAGTTGTGAATTGTTTTAAAAGCTCTTCCACTTTATTAGAAATTGTTAGAATAATGTAGAAATGCTTGTTTCCTTTCCGAAGAATTTGGAAAGTGGGAATAAAATCTAGTGACTTGTTTTTAAGTTGGTCCAAAAAGACCCCTATTTGTCTGTCCATGCATGTTGCAATAAAAAGATTAGTTTGGATAATACCATATGATGACAGCTGCAATATAATTTTGTATTAGAAATATAATTAATAAAATTTTAAATGCTGAGTGTCTGTGCCTAATTATGGGATGATTTCTTACTCTAGGTCTTATTTTTAAACTTCAAACAAGTTTTTCTCAAGGACTTAGTGCTTCATCAAATTCTGCAAAAGCTAGGCAAAACTATACCAAACTTCTGTAACTGACCTGACATGGTAACTTGGAGTACTGTTGTCAAAGTGACATAATTCTATGTTCCCAGTACCACAAATGCTTCTGGTAATGTGTAGGAATAGAGAAAAGTGAACAGCTTTAGTTTTGGGAGAAACTCTGAGCAAATGAATACCTGTAATTTGAAGTCCTCTTGCTTCACTTGTTCAGATAGAACTTGAAAACTACACTGAAATCAAGATTTAGAAATTCACATAAACATGACTTCAGAAAAAAGTGAACCATTGTCATCATTGCCCCCCATGATGGGATGAGCAGAGAATTGGAAGAGGAGAAGTGAGAGAACTCATGGGTTAAGATGAAGACCATGTAATAGGTACTAACTATTATGAAGAAAATGAGCTCTATCTCAGCCAAAAACATCATAACTTCTTAGAGGAAATTGTTTCTTCTGAGTTATTCGTCTTGCTTTACTCACTGTACTTGAGATGTACAAAGAATTTGAGACAAATTGTATTGTTTTTAAGTTGATCAATTAAGTATTAAATTTTCAAAACTAGTATTAGCTTAATCTTAATGCCCACTGATGTTAGTAGAAGTTCCCCTGGGGAATAATGGTTAGTACTGTATTGAGCTTATTTACACTCTTAATCAGTGATTTTGTTTCTGAAGGTGCTATTCATATGGATACATTTAAGTAAATGTATGTTGTGTGGGTGGAAATTGTGCCTGCTAATGCAAAATCTTTTTTCTCCTTAGGATGGTAAATTTTTCATTTCAGCCTGGCTAATCCTTGCATTTGAAATATCATGGGAGCATAAAGGGAAAGAACATAACAGAAATTCTTCCCTAACTGTCCAAGAAAATGAAAGAAGCAAAAAAATCTTCATCTTTTTTTTTTGTTGTTCTCAAGACAATGTCTATGTATTACTTTTAACATGTCTTATGAACATACTTAAGAGCAACGCACTGTAGATTTTATTTAGTGGTACTTTCTATGACTTGATTTGATGGTAAAACACTTGTGTAGGGTTTTTTTTCTCACAAGGATTTAAGAGCTAAAAGATATTAGTTATCTTGTTGGAATGCCTCTATAATATTTTCTCTGGCTACTTATGGCAGTGCAATGATAATAAATGAGAAGATTAACATTAAAATGTATGTTTTGATGATTTAATAGACATGATTTCTGTAGTCTTATTCTGCTACTGCCTTCATGTGATTCTTTAATTAAACAACTTGGATCATCTGGTTTAGGTCAATAAGCATTTATATCATTTGGAGAATATTTGCCACAGCAGGATGCTTCTCCTTGTGTAAACTGATGTGGAACTTTGCATAGAATCACACAGAGAATAATAAAATTGGTTAGGTTGGAAATGACCTCTGAGATCATTGAGTCCATCCTTTGATGAAACACCACCATGTCAACTGGACCATAGCATTAAATGCCACATCCAGTCTTTCCTTAAACACCCCCAGGGACAGTGACTCCACCACCTCTCTGGGCAGCCCATTGCAGTCTCTAATCGCCCTTGCTGTGAAGAAATTTTTCCTAATGTCAAACCTGAACCTCCTCTGGTGCTGCTTAAAGACTGTATCCTCTTGCTATATCACTGGTTGCCTGGGAGAGGAGTCTGATCACAACCTGACTACAACCTCCTTTCGGGGAGTTGCAGAGTGATAAGGTCTCTCTCAAGCCTTCTCTTCTCCAGGCTAAACAACCACAGCTCCCTCAGCCACTCCTCATAAGACATGCCCTCCAGACCCTTCACCAGCCTTATCATCCCTCACTGGTCATGCCAGCAACTCTCCGTCCTTTTTGTAGTATGGGGGCCAGAACTGGACATTAGTATTCAAGGTGTGGCCTCACTAGTGCCAAGTACAGGGGGAGAATCACTTCTCTAGTCCTGCTGGAGATACTATTTCTTAATCTTAAACTGAGTCCTATCTCTAAAAGTAATACAAATCTAATCTGGGGAATTTGAACTCCTTCCTTTAAAGAAGAGAAACAGACACCTCTGAAGTACTTTCACCTCAGTTTTCTGTGCACACTATTTTGGGAGGAGATTAATCAATTCTTGTGATGTTAATTTTCTGGCCCAAAAGTCTATATATAAAAAAGGAAAATCACTGAGATTTCAACTTTTCAATTATCAACATGAAGATCTACAAACCTGATTTTTAAAATGCTAAACATTGCAAAATTACTTCAAAATATTTATATCTAAGAATTAAGTCTTCATTGTGTTCAACTCAAATTAGTACTTATTTATTTTGGAAAATTTGTGATAGAGTCTGGACTCCTCCCACACTGTTTAGTGTCTAAGCAGAAAGACTGCACAATGATTAACTTTCTAATGCTCACTCAGATGTTGACCTCTTTTGGAGCAGTGTTCTGCTCCAAAGACATAGCCTTTATACTTAAAAACAATTTCATGTTTCAAAAGTTTTGAAAAGAAAATAAGTGCTGCTGTGTAATCTGGAGACATAAAATAATTTGTCATTTTCCTGTTTCATGTAGTAGAGGAAGCCTCGGGTCGAGTTACTTCTTGTTACTTATTGAGGGTGAAAAAAATAAATGACTTAGCACAGCAGATTGTGACACCCAATTTTTTGCTTCACTAGGCTACTTTGATTTGCTGAGCAATTAGCCCAATTAGGGATAGCTGTGCAGTTAAGGCCGAGTACCAAGTTGAGCTGAATCTAGTATTGTGCTACTGCTTGCATCAGATAGCATGCTATAAAATAAAGGTGTTCTGTTAATTTCTGATTGCTTTGTTGTAGAAGACAAGGTATTTACCAACAGAAATCATCCCCATTAACTGACAGATGGAGGACAGGTTTGTGATGGCAAGTAAAATAGTAGACCTGGTGCCATGTCTTGAAATCCTTTCAAACTCTACCACTTACACTACACAGTACTGTCATCTGGCAGTTGATCTTCCAAGCCAATAAGTACCCTCAATATGCAATACTGTACCAGAAGACAATTTTCCTCAAAACAGATAAAATTGTGTTCTCTTTGAACTTTATTACTTATTTGAAGTGTAAAAATGAAAACTCAACAGCAAAATTTGTTAATGCTTCTTAACATATTGCGAAACTTTGCTAATATGTGTATGTTCAAGGTATATATTTTTAGCATATTATAGTTGTGTTTGTACTGTACTCAGTGACTAATAGAAGGGAGCTTTGGAATTATTCTGTCAACTGTAAAAAGATTAAGGTATTACTTTACCTAAAATAATTAAATGAATTTTTTGTTCATGCAGAAAACAGATTTCCATTTTTCTTATTTTTATTAGTTGGCTGTTCAGAAGTAGTGCTTTACTTTTTTGACTTGATAAAAGTCAAAGTGAAGTACTATTTAAGAGACCTTTTCTATTTATTATGTAGATGATACATAGACTTCATTTATTGTTACGTAAAACTTTGCCCTTATACATTACACCACTTCTGCAGCAATATCAAATCCCTTTTAAAGGTGTTTTTTTAACAGTAAACATCTGTGGCATGATCCAACTCATATCAAAAAGAGTTTCAGTGTTGTTTGTACTTAATGAATTTTCTTTGTTTAATAAATTATCAATTAGTTTATCATAATTAGCAAATATTTTTGATAATATATATTGAAAATGTTTGCATAATAGATTTTCATGTATTAAATGACTGGTTTTGTGAACTGTTCTGAGAAAATAATTGCAGCTGATGAGAACCTACTCTTAATTCACAGGCCTTTTATTTGTCAGCTGGAATGGCTTGATTTGGGAGTTTGTTTACATTGATCCATATTCTAGAGAGAATCAATTTCTATCACTCACTGAATTTTCTTTGCCTATTCTTTTCCAGTTTACCTCCCTGAAGTAAGTTCTTTTCAAAGTTAATCTTCAAGCATTTCAAGCTATTTTCATCAGGTTCGGACTGAGTGTAATAGCAATGGATTAGTTGCTCAAGTGTCTTGTAACTTACATCTTCCACATTCCATGTAAGTTCAGTAGTGTGACAGAAGCCTAATATTGTCTACAATACTGTAAAAACTTGATCAACAAGCTCTGAAGGGGCAGAGGAATGCTGGGAAATTTCAGAAGGACCAGGGAGAGGGAAAAGACAATTCTGTCAGGTAAGACCACTGTGGGGTAGCACATCTACAGTGACTGACAGAGCAAATAAAACGGCAAACCAATGCCTAACAAAACAGCTTTGTTGGATGCCGATTAACATCACAAAATACTGCAACATAAATTAATTTTAATTAAGGTGTGTCTGGATGCATATACAGTGACTAATGAAACAAATCCTACAAAACTATCACAGCTGTTCCATAAGCAGCAGTGATATGTACATGTAGGGGTCATGGCAACTGCTCAGCAATGTCTGTGAGTAGGTTTCTGGCTAAGGAAGTCTTAGTCTGTTAACACAGAAAATACTTTGCCACCTGTGGAGGAGCTTTTAGCATCATTGGCGTGAATGAATCGAGCACCGTTTGTGCATCTAGAAAGCAAGATGGGAAAGTACCTTTCCTCTGTGCCAGTAACCATGAGATTCAGGCAGCTTCAGAGATGGGACAGAATTGGAACTTCAGTTATCCTGTCTAAATGTTCAAGGGGCTGAAAGATGACTTTAGAAGTTCTGAAATATAGTCTTATGACACAAATGCAGTATGAATGCATAAAAGCTCATAATGTCACTATTATAGATTGCTAGTCTGCCTTTGCTGAAACCTTATGAAAATCTGAGCTGTTCCTGTTCACAAGGTGCTCTGTAAATTATTATGCACCAGCTGGCAATGTGCCACATCCCCACAGGATGTGGATCAGCAAAAGGCTATTTCTAGAATTTTATTCTGGTAACTGCTGCATCACTCAGAGTAGTGGAAGGATGCTCCTTTGTGAAATGAATAATATGCAGTCCCTTCTATGTTATTTTATACAGGCTATGTGGCTCCCAGTTAACACGCTTAGGTGATTTTTGGATCTCTCTCATCAGAGACAATAAGAATCCTACTCCCAGAGACTTTTCATATGAAAAGTACTGTTAATACAAGAGAAAGGATTATTCCTTCAATAAAGGATTGACCATGGAATGTCTCATGCCTTCTAACTGTGCTATAGGGAATGTAACAGGAAAAGTATGTAACTTTGCTTTTTGTTGTAGAAAACTGCTGTGGTATTGTTGAACAGAATCTGATTGGCACATTTGCAGCAAAATATAACAAAATAATCTGTGGGCAAGGAGCTTCGCAGTTCATGAGAGATAAAGTTTGTAAAAACAAGTGTCTCATGCCTGGCTTACACTTCATATTTTGTTTAAAGTGTGATACTGCTAACAAAAGTAACTCAAAAATTAATGTCAGGAGATCTATTTTCTCACTATATATTCATTGCCACCTTATTTCAGTATCAAACACACTTTTTATTGCATTTTATTTAAGAGAGTAGGATAAATAGTGCTTAGGGAGCTCTGTTTTTTTATGTGCAGTGTCAGCAGAATGTTAACCAATTTCAAATCGTAGCTCCAGCCAGCAAATACACTGAAGGTTGATTGTATTCTGTGCTGTCTCAGAAGGCATCGTTTCACTCATGGAAATTCATTCCTCATGCTGATGTGAAATAAGACCCAGATTATCTTAGAAATCAAAAGCAGAGATGTGAGATGCTACCAGGTTTTTATTGTAATGTTTAACCTGACTTTCTCCTGCCTGTCTTGCATATAGCATGATTTGAAATTAGTATAAATGAGTGTAGAAATTGTGAGCCCCTCCTTAGATTAAAAAATATGGAGGGCAGAGGAGAGGAAAGCAAATGAGAGAAATGAGCAAAACTCCCTTAATAGAAAATAGAAACTGAAAAATGTTCATGTATGTAATGTTTTATACACCAATTTGCTGCTAAACTAACTTCAGCAGTACGTTGTCAAATCCTTTGCAACCATATGATGTTACATTTTAAAAAGACTGGCAAATTTACAGCTCGCCTTTTTTTAGCTACAGGGTAGTTCTGCACCTCCTACACTGAACTGGCACTGTACTGAAGCAGTTTCTGTTCCTGAGCTTCACTGATTTTCACATTGTGTTTGAGAGTGGCAGTAGGCAGTGCTTCTATTATGGGGGAGGCAAGAGGGAGGGAGGATTTGTTTTTCCAGGAGTATTCGTTCAGGTACTGCATGTTTAAAACTTCATATGCAATTAAGAAGAGAACATTTATTAGTGACTGTATAAATATGGAAACAATCTCTTGATGAAATTCTGAACAATATAGGTAGTACTTACCCAAGTAGCTGAGTGATTTATGTTGACCTTCTGTTACTGCCATTTCTCACTTTTAGTGCTTTATTTCTGAGAGTTGGATATATTATCTATAAGAATAGAATGACAAGCAGCACTGTAGAAAACATCATAAGACAAGATGAAAAAATAGTTATAACTCTAAAAGTAGTCTTACACAAGCTGGAGAAGAAATGGTAACTGGATGTTGATGTCACTACAGTAATTATTTGGGTGAAGCCACATTATTTTCTGCTGCCTCCATTTCTCTATATGCAATATGAAGTAATGGCTCATAGCTTCTGCATAGTATGTTGATAAATTAAAAATACAAAAAAAAACTTTAGATGTATTGGAGTAGATATTTTAGAGTAAAAAAATGTAAGGCTATAGACAGAAAGAGTTTCTAAAAACAGATTTTCGTAACTAAACTTTTTGTGTTTGAATTGAAATTTGTAGATAACATTTTCATTAAAAATATGCATGTTTTTTTTTTCACCTGTATTAACAGGAATGGCAGTAATTAGGCAGCTGAGAGAGATGAAGTATTGTGGCAGAATTTCAGTTTATTATATGCACTAGACAGTTTCTAGCCTTTACTGGACATAGAATGACTATATGTTTTGACAGTAAGTTGCATGCAAGGATCACATATTACCAGATAGACATATCCTAAAAAAAAGAGAAAGGCTGGCTGAAGTGTTTATTGGTGTACTTTCTCAACCAAATGCCAACAGTTCTGTGAAATGCATATATTTATGTAATTAATTCTCCTAATTAATCCACATTTTCTGAAAAGATACCACTTATGTGTAGTATGAAGCTTTTTATCCATTTATCTCTCATCCAGTAGTGATTTCACTGTTTGCTTTACCTTTCAGTCCTGAAGAAAAGCATAAGTAACCTTAGAATCTTGATACAGTCAGATGAGCTTATTTCTACCTTAAGAAAAATCCCTTAGATGTAGAGCACAGTGCTTCCCTGAAGTACCCATTTATTATCACTTTATTTTATCTTATTTAATTTTCTTATGCATAATAGTAATTCATGAACACAGAATAATCTCACTTTTTTTTTCTTTTAAATACTGAGTGATATATACCAGTTTAATGAAAGTTTTCATTTTTAATTAGAGAAAAAGGCTCCCATCCTTTTTCCTTTTCCTCAGGGGAGATAATATTGTGCCATGTTATTAGCAAGTGTCCTGGGGATGCTTTTTTGCTTTGATGAATTTGTCATAGTCAAGGAACTCTGGTAGCTTGCCAGAAGGTATGTGGTTTAGATTTATATTGTAATCTCTGTATGTTCAAATGTAAGTGTATTGATAACCCGCAATGAAAGGCATGTTTCTTTTATGTTTACCTGGATGTTTCTGTTTTCTGATACTTGTTGCATAAACATAATGAGCTTAGAGAAAACTAGAAAGGGAAAGGTATGGAGGGGGTAGTGGGAGGACAGGATCATAAGAGTAGTCTTTAAATACTTCTATCAGTAGTAGACTCACACTGTATCAAGAAAGCTTGAGGTTAGCCTTCAGAAAAAAACCTTTCTAAAAATAAGGATAAAGCTCTGGAATGGATTGCATTAGGAAACTGGATTAATCATCTTGATGGAACACAGATAAAATGAGTTATTCATCAGATATTGCATTGTTGTGTCTAATTCTGTCTTGTAAAATACATCCTGCAAGATGTATTTTTCTGAGTTTTTGTAGATTGTTGTCTCCTTTCAAAAAAGCATTATATAAATAAAAAGATAAAAACAGTAAGAAAAATTGGAAACATGAAAGATTTTCCATGTAAAAAGATATATGATATTTTCATTTCAGAAAAGATTGAAATAGGAGGGAGCAAGATCCTTATCCTTCCTCATAGTGTAAGGTAGGACAGATGATGTAAAGAAAAAGACTATAATGAAGCCAAGAGCTTTAAATAATTTGTTACAAATATAGTTCAGTCTGTGCCACTGAGAAGATATCATCACCCAGGACTAGTTATCTGTATACAAACTGAGAGTATTCAGAATGTCTAAGACAGAAATAAAAGATTTAAAACTTTATAGCTGTATTAATCTTTTTCCTTTGGCTAAAAGTTTTGTAGTCATGAGGCGTCTGGCTACTTAACTCATCAGAAAACAAAACAGCATACCTGATTAATCATAATGAGCCTTCGTCTCTAATTTCCAAAATATATCTCTATTCTTCTAATGCTGGGATTCAGAACCAAATAGGCAAACTTTTTTCTGTAGCTTCAAATTGTTGGAGCTGCTCTGGCAGTCTTGACTTGGTTGCAAATACTTCTTTTGTGTAATGAGGGAATTGGCTCATTCCCAGCACTTTTACCATGGATGATGTTGGATGCTGTCTCCTGGAGGATGAGGAGGAATACAGTGGATATGGTCAGATCATGGGGATCAAACTTGGAAAACAGGCAATAGAGCTGCTGAGCTACAATGGTAGCTACAATGTTTGCTAGTTTGAAATTTAATATAGGAATGGGTATGTAAGGGCTGAATTTTATTGATCTTGTCTATAGAGAAACAACAAGGACACATTTCAAAATTTCTGTTGTCAGAAATATAAGAGGTCTAAATTGCTATGATTTGGTATAAAGGTTTTGAAAGACAATAGGTGCTTTGTGTAGGCAACCCCTTCAAAAAGCTGTATATGAGAAAATTATTTTCTATATTTTTTTCTGACACAAGTTTTGTTAAAACCCATTGTAACAGGTTGGCCTTGGCTGGGCGCCAAGTACCCAGACAGTCTCTCGCCCCTTCCCTTGTACCAATAAGATGACAGCAACTCGTGGGTGTTAAGACAAGGCAGTTTAATACAAGTGAAAAAGATTTGCACGCACAAGAAGCAAAGCAAAAGAGAATCTAATCTCTATTTCCCATTCCATGAGGCCAGCTCACGTCCTGAGAAGCAGGGCCCTACGCGTTGGTTGTCCCTTCAGCAGGCAGCCATCGGAGACAACCCCGTGCCCCCACCCCTCCTATTCTTTTATATCTGAGCTGATGTCATATGGTCTGGAATATCCCTTTGGTCAGTCTGGGTCACCTGATCTGCTTGTGTCCCCTCTGTCTCTTCCTCAAAGCAGTTAAAATAGTGGAGTGTTATCTTCTAGCACTGCTAAGGCTGCTGGGGCTTGGATAGACCCAGTACACCCATGATTCTTGAAGTTGAATATCTAATGAATATGTTTTGAATAAAACTTACAAGCTTTCTAGCATACAGGCAATGGAATGTTTGTATGCTCTTGTGTGTTAGGAAAAAGGGAGGAGTTGATGTCTCACAGAAAAAAAAATGGAATATTGAATTTTTTCTTTGTCTCTATTAAATGTCTTGATTCAAAACCTGCACTTGAAACTGGATTATTCTGAGAAATCACCTGCCACATGAGACATACTGAAATAAGGTGGGATTTTTAATTTCTGTTCCAGTGAATAACAAAAGTATGTTTCAAGAATACAAAACTTTGCAAGATGGAACTATGTTGTTTTCCCTCTTGAATATAGCAGAGAACTAAAAAATAGTTTCCATTATTCTAAATGCATACATTCTAAATGCATTATTCTAAATGCATACATCCTTACCCCTGTTTCTACTAGTGAAAACTTGCTTAAGGAAGTGTAGAAATCTTCAATCTAGTGATGGGCTCACCCAGGAAATGCTGCTTGTGCTCAGAGGTTCTGTGCAGCTCTGAGCCTGACAAACTCTTCTCAGAAAATACTGGAAAAGTACTGAGAAGAGGAGGGGATCAAAGGAGCACATCAAACTAAACTGTAATATTGCTTTCAAACCTAAGCTGATTTATTTAGAGCTAGCTTTGATGTCTTTGCACTCATAAGTATAGCTCCAGAAAGTTTTCATACATTAGCAACTAGAAAGCTCATCATATATCATACACATTTTTTTAATGTTTAGAGGAGTCCTAAATAAAGGATGTTTCTTGACTGCTATGAAGAGACAACACAGAATGCTTATCAAGCTGGTAAAAGAAAAAAAGCCTATGGGAAATATCAATGTACTTTATTAAAATAACGTTAATTGTAATTGGGAGTAAAAGAAAGACACTTTTTAAGTTGTTTGGGAGGTGTTCTTGGTTTGTTTTTTTTT